>ML100273.1:5834-69531 GCA_003697995.1 Taxidea taxus jeffersonii
TGGTGAGTAATCTGGTTTGGACATCAGAGCTAGGTGTGTTCTGTGTTGCAGCTTCAACACCCCTAGAAGAAGGACCACTAGGGCATATGTGTGATGTGGCATTGTTGACCTGCACCAGAAAGGTTGCTCTTGGCCTTCGGCACAAGAAGGGCAGTGGAAGGGCAATGGAGTTATTCGATGAGAAGCTCAAATCCTTTGTTGGTTTGCAGAGTGTTTTAGTTTAGCAACATGCATTATAAATTCCATATTTCAGGTTTATTTCCATAAGCAGGGTTTTAAATGGGGTTTCATTCACTTCCACACACTCATTTATAAATTATGGGCACCGAAAAAGTAATTATGTAAGGAAGAACAGAGCAAAGCTATCAGGAACCTCTTCAGTTATCTAATTTATATGGAGCCTCTGAGAAGTATTGAGCAGAGGCTTGGTAGAGAAGTGGAGAAAACCAACTTGCCAGCCGTGAAGTTAATAATGGAAATAACCGAATAAGTACAGATATAATGCCAGTCACTGGCAGGCTATCTCAAGAGCACAAGTAATCTTCTTATATATTATTTCTATAACTATACTTTAATTATTACAAGATCCTATTTGTTTTGTAGCAAACCTTGAATATGTGCTGTTAATGTGCCACGTGGGGTGAAAATATGGTGGTCCTTCAAAACTTAAGGAGAATACATGTGCAAGAAATCATTTTGCTTACTTAACTGTACATTAAATGGCAATGGCATTATCTTATCAGTAAAATGGAGAAATTGGCCAAACCTACTAAGGTAAAACATTATTTTAAGTACATTATATTTTCATTCAAAACTAGGTGTTCATTAAATAATTATAATAGAGGCTGATCTCTGAAGATTCACTAAGTTTCTTCTTTCACTTTTTCTAACGTATTCTTCCCATGCTTGTTCATTTCAGCATAGCATCCACCAATGCATTTAAAGTCCATGAACTCTTTAAAATACTGGATTACAGAATTTTAGAACGAGAATTATCTACAGATTAGTTGAGATGATGATATTTATGTGTAGCAAGGATGAGTCACTTTTTCTCAGCTTGCTGTTTAAGATTATATCCCTTTTTAAATTCCTATTCCCTCTCAATTAATTTTTGAAGCCCAACAAATTTTATTAGAAAAAATATCCGCTCATTTTAATCAGGTTCCCTCTTACCAATTTAACCAAGAACACTACATGCTAACTCATTCCAGAGTGTTTTTTTTTTTAAAGTAAAAATGCCTTTATTTATACATGAAATAATTATTGGGTGGAAAATCCAAAGAAGGACAGGTAGTAGATCAAAGAGAGGGGAAAAATACAAAATCTGGCAAACATACTAACAAACTGGACACCAGGCTCTACTGCGGGAGACCAAATCTGCATAATCTGAATTGATTCTTCTTGCCTAACACTCAAGGCCTTTTTGTTGTACCTGAGTAAACAGGGCTGTTTATCCCATCTCACCTCCTTTCTTTTCTAAAGCCCCAGTATGCAAACCAATATACCTTCTCTTTAGGATTTAGGGAGGGCAGCCTTCCTCAGGTGGTTGAGGGTCTTGATCTGTTCTTTCCCCAGGATAGTAAATGTCTCTCCAACCTACACAGGCATCACCAATAGGGGCTTCAGGTCACCCTGGGCAGAACCAAGAATATCTGCCCCAAGGTACCTCACACAAAGAAGATGGTGTGTGCTTACAAAAGGATTCCACCCCCACTCAACACCTAGTAATATCTGGAATTCTTTTGCTTTGCACAAGTTCTAAAAGTGAGGGATAGAAACATTCCCAGGTCATGTCTTTCCACTAGCCCTAGTTATTTTTCGTGACCTTGGGCAAATTGTTACATTTCTCTGTAGGGACAGACTAGGAATTTTCAATCTTCTTTGATAGAACAGAAGTTTTAAAAGTTGTTTGTTTGTTTTTTTTTTAAAGTCACAAGATTTTTTTTTCACCTGGAAGTTTATAATATGAACTTTTACCATAATGTTCTCAGGTGCTGCTGAGCTATAACTTTATTTTCTAAAACTAATTTTTAATGTATGACTCTGAACCCCCTAATTTGTCTTCTGTAGGAAATTTGATTCAACCAATTCCATTTAAAGCTAATAAGATTTGATGATTTCTTAGTCACTATGAGTTGAAAATTCAGACATATTCAAGACCACTTAAACTTTTTCTAAAACTTCCTCATCTGGAGAGGGACATGGTAAAACTGAACATGGTAAAATTGAAGACAGTATTTCCAAGGGGAGTCAGGACACTTTATAATTTCACATTTGTGTACCAGCTGTGGCAAATGTCCCAGGATTTATTTATAGAACAACTTCCCCTCTGTTCACACATAGCTATCCTTAGCTCACCCTCCTCTGTTCCCTAATCCATTCACTCTTTTCCCATTTCATATGTTGCCACTTTTAATATTTCCTCTAAAAGATGAAGAATATAGGTTTTCATTCTCTATCAGAAGTGGTGTGATGGTTAATTTTATCTGTTGACTGGCTACAAGGTTCCCAGATTTAACATTAGCTTTGTGTGTGTCTGCAAGGGTGTTTCTAGGCGAGTTGAGTGTTTAAGTTGGGGGACTTGGTAAATCTAATGCTCTCCCCAACTTGGGCGGGAATGTCCAAATTGTTAAAGGCCTCAATAGAACAAAAGGCAGAGGAAAGAAGAATTTGCCACCTTTATTGTTTCTGTCAGTCTCCCTGCTCAAGTGGGGGCATCTTATCTCATCTTCTCCAGTCTTTGGACTTGGATTTGTACCATTGGCTTCCTTGGTGCCCAGGCCTTTGAACTTATGCTTGGATTAGATTACACCATTGGCTTTCCTGAATCTTCAGCTTGCAGATGGCAGATTGTGGAACTTCCTAGGTTGCATAATCATGTGGGTCAATTCTCATAATAAATACATTTCCATATATATATTTATATGTAAATGTATGAATCCTACATATAAATATATAAATATTTATATATATCTATATACACATATAGAATGTGTGTGTGTGTGTGTGTGTGTGTGTGTGTGTGCATGTGTGTGTGTGTGTGTGTGTGTGTATCCTACTCATTCTGTTTCTCTGGAGAATCCTGACTGATACAAGTAGATTAAGAGAAAAGAGACCTAGCTGTGCCCCTACTCTACTCTCCATATGACTTAGGCAATTCACCTGACCTCTCTGAGACTTCCTCATTAGTAAAATAAAGAAATTAGATGATTTCAAAACTTCTCCCACTTCTGTAGTTCTATGACCTATGAATTCTGAATGCTCAGGTTCTTGGACTCTCCCATGTTCTCTAGAACCACTTGTATATCTTCTCAAAAATAAATATCACACAATTATAGTCTTTAGCATTTCTATAATTTACATGCAGTTCAAGTAGCCCAAGAACACTGGACTTGCTGTCACTTACTTTAACCTCTTACAGCAAACTCTGGACATAAAGGTTTTGCCTTCTACTGTAAAATTAACAACTTGAGGTATTACAGCCACAGGGGAAGAACGTGGATTTGAGACTGAAACACACTGGAAGTTAGGCAAGCAAGGTTTGGACACTCTGACCTCTGAAAATGACTCACCAAGTCCCTTTGGTTCCTATAAAGTGGACATAACAACATATTCACTACCTACTTCATGGGATGGTTGTGAGGCGATAAATCCCAAAAGCTGACCAGACCAGACTTACATTCACTTAGTCACCTGCCACCAGACACCATAGCTATAAGGCCACCCCAGACTAAAAAGCCTTTTATTCCTGATAGGGAAGTATAACACATTCTCTAATATCCATTTGATCATATGTGTAGATAGATAGATAGATAGATAGATAGATAGATAGATATCTCAGCACATTGTATAAAATGTAAATTAGTCATCTTTTGTTATCACAGTATTCACTTTTAGAATCTTTACATCTTTGTTTATGCCATTTGCTCACTTCTTGAATGCTGTTTTCTTCCAACAAAATCCAAACGTTTTTATGGGAAAAAAAATCACTCTGATAGGAGTTTCCACACCTACTTATATTGTAGTTATTTTTTTACATGTAAATTTTTTTACTATGCACATACTCCTGTGGGTCACCAGACTGTGTCTTATACGTGTTTATATAGTCCCAAAGCAGCTAGCCTACAACACTTCACTTATAGAAGCCAACAAGTACTCAGTATGTAATTGATAAAGAATTAATGAAAACAGACCCAACATCCCCAAAATCATTTCTTAGCTATGTAACTTGCTTGATTTTGGCTTGCCATGTGGTTAGGCAGGGCAGAGGGTATTTCTTGACTTGCCTAAAGTGGTAGTTGTTATATATTTGATGTTTTTATATTAAACCCATAGCCCCAACTGCCCCAGATCCATTCCATTTCTGAGCATGTCTGTTGTGCAGAAAGTAAAAGTCTTTATAATAGAACTAGACATTTTAATAGCCCCTGGAGAAATAAAAGCACTTTTTGAAGGTTATTTTTATTTTCTGAACAAAAGCAGTCTATGCACAGAACAGCCAGGAAGTGTGCAGTAATTAGAAAAAAAATATTAGGCTGTTCTCCTGAAATCATAATACTGATAAATGACATTTATTGAATTTTTATCATATGCCACAGTATTGGATGCATTATTTCATCTAAGCTTCTCAATACACAGCATTATCTTGGTTTTCCAGACAAGGAAACTGTGATAGAAAGATGTCAAGTCCATGGCTCAGGGCAGCAGCACAGCTCCCAAGTGACAGAATAGACATCTTGGCCATGACTAGAACTCCCTATCTGGACATAAATATTTTTGGAATTTCAAAATAAGATTGTTTCTCTATTCCAGGACTCAAACTTTGGTCTCTAAGATATCTGAATATGAAAATGAATAGGACTAATCATGATCACTGCATAACCTCTGTTAAGTTAGCCTTGAACCTTAGTTATCTTCTCTCTCTCTTTCTCTCTCATTTTTTTTTTTTTTTTTGGAGAAAGAAAAAAAAAGAAAATGAACTTGATTTCCAGGAGTTGTCAACCCTAGTCACTAGAGGAGTTTCACCAATGCTGTGGATAAACAGGACGCTATGACTTTTTGCCCCGGATTTTCTGTGCATGACTGAGGAATCAACAGCCAGCAGAAGCCAAGCAGCAAAGATACCTGTCGTCAGGTGTCGCTGCCCCACAGAGAAGCAGGGACTCCCAGCTAGCTTGTACCACTCTACCAAATGCCAGAGGTACAAGGTCCTTCGTGCCACTTTCTTCCCACCAGGAGAGGCACCAAACAGCCCAATGGTAAACCCTTTCACCCAACAGAGGAGGCTGAAAGGCAGCAGCTATTCAAGCCAGGTGCTGGAGAACAGAGGGAGAGAGGGTCATATGGGATTTGGTATAACAGGGAGCCAGCTGATTCTTCCTACACGTGGTACACTTTTTACTAAAAGGAAATATAGACTGGGAATTCTGATCATTGAAGAAGCCACACACATGGCACAGAAAACATGACTAGATGTTGAATCTTCCAAAGAAGGACCTCTGTATGGCTGAGTGATCTATAAACCATCATACTTGAAAAACTGCTCCCATTTGTTCTATCACCTAACCCAACACTAAGGAGCTCAAAGTTGAAAGCACCATGTCTCGCTTCTTCAAACAGCTCTGGTGGACCACTTATATTACTTAAAAAAATTTTTTTTTAAATTTTTTAACCATTGCCTGACAGCTCCATCTGTTACTGATCCATAAAAGATGCAGGTGCATTTCATGCATTTATGGTTTGGAAACCCAGGGCTTTTTCCTTTTTTTCCCCCTCTCCCCCCTTTTTTTTTTTTTTTTCTAGTTCCCAGGCAGATATCTTTTCTAAGGACACAGGCAAGGCACACAATATTTCTGTGATTGCAGCATAGAAGCCTCCCGCAATACTGAGAACCAATGACCTCATACTGCTCCGTACAATAAAATACAGGGTGGCCTTAGCAAAAGGAGTCAGCCGAGTGTTTTACAAGAGAAGAAACTATAAAAAGAGTGTTTTGTTGTTTTTTTTTTCAGATTTTTCTCTTGCTATAATCTACTCAGGCCATATTTTATTGGTGCTCATTACCAAGGTAGAGAGTGATAAATGTGGAAACCATAGAAACATATTATGGCCAAAGTGATATTGCTTCGAAACCCTAGTGACTCACGCTGTGAAACACTACCATCCATCAAGGTGCCTCCTGGACTTTCGTCAAGAGGGCCTTCCTTTCACATGCTCATTCTGGGCTCAAGTTCAGCCACAAATTCACTGAGAGAGTGGATGGGCCTCTGAAATAAAAGGCACCGCAAGTCATTAGAAGTTTCCCAGAACTGATGAAAAGATGCTACAAATTGCACATCATCTTTGACCAATTTTATCCAATGTAATACCTTAAGTTATAAGGCGTATTTAAATACAACTAAATATTTAAGACATTTACAGAGCTTGCCCCAATCTCTCTTTTTATTTATTTATTTGTATTTAACTTTTGCGAGTTAACATACAGTGCAGTATGGGTTTCCAGAGTAGAATACATTGACTCATCACTTACAGACAACACCCAGTACTCATCACAGGTGCCTTCCTTAATGCCCATCCCCCAGCTAGCTCATCCCCCACCTCCCTTCCTTCATCAACCCTCAGTTTATTCTCTATCATTAAGAGTCACGTATGGCTTCTTTTCCTCTCCTTTTTTTTTTTTTTTCTTTTCCCCCTTCCCTTATGTTCATCTGTTTTCTTTCTTAAATTCCATGTATGAGGCCCCCACCTTCTCTTGAACCAAATTATTTCCCTCTGCTTTTTAAAACTTGATATAATTACATACATTGTCAATGTAGTATATCCACATAAATGTTAAATTTCAATGTTCTACAGCTGATAAAAATAAACACATCACAGTAGGTTATTAAATTTGTAAGTTCCCAAACTTATGAACACATAAAGCCACCACCACACCTCGAAGAGTGTCATTAAAACAGGTTAGAGAGTCCTTTTGTATACATAACTTTGAACTTTATTACATATAGTCTTGAAAGTTAAATTTATTTCTTAACTAGTATATGAGCTCAGAATATAACATTATATAAACACAAAGTTTTGGGTAGTTTAAATATAAATGATAAACTTAAATTTTTGATTACTATTTTTGTCAGAATCAATGATGCAAAGTTTCTGCAACGTAAGTGAATAAGAGTATGAATTTTCAAAATAAACATCAAATATTTATTGACTGTGTACAGGGTACTTTTGTAGATGATGCCATCTCTATTTATGTAGGTGATACCATCTCTGTGGGATGGATAGCAAAGCTAGGAGAGTCTTGGCCAGTGCTCCAGCCCCACTACATATTTCCATCTGATCGCATCATCCCATCTTTTAAGATGGGCCAATCTCCTATGAGAATGACAAGTCAAAAATCAGAAGACTGATTCTTCTGATGATGGTAGCTTGATATGTGGCTGAAGTTTGAATCATCATTTAAAGCATGCTGACATAAACATAGCTAAAATGAAATGTGTTTTTTAAATTTTTTGTATTTTAATAATATCTACCTTTCAAAATAGTTACAAAAGGAATTAATGTTCTGTGCAGATAACTTAAGAAGTAGAAAAATCACAGAGAAGCACTTGTCTATAATCCAGCACTGATATATAATCCTTCACTTTTGTTATTTACTATTATTTTTCATTTGTTTAAATATTACTTTACAAAAATAGTCTCATACTCTGACATCTTACATTTTATTTTTTGGCTGTATATTGTGAATATATTCTCTTACCAGTAAGCATTTTCTATTAACACTTTCAATAACTAAATATAACTCTACAGTAAATATATAACATAATTTATATAATCCCCTACACAAAGAAATTTGGGCTTCTTTAAATTGACCTTTTTATGAATTATGCTGATTGAATATATTTAATTTTGACTCCATCTTTATTTACTTCTGATAGACCCCTAAAACTAGTAGGTCCAAGTGTATAGACATTTTAAAGGCTTAGGAAATCTATTTTCAAATTGCCCTTTAAAAGTTTATTTCAATTTACTTACTCCTCAGTATGAAAGTACCAAGGGCGCTTCTGCTATAAGTAAAGACATGACTTTTAAAAAAAAATAATTAATCAGTCATCCAAGTTATTGAGTAATCCATGTCCCACACCCTAATCAACCCTAGGAATTATTAATCCTTCATATCTACCCACTTGATACTTGATAAAAGGTCCTATTATTATTCAGTTTGCATTTCTATATTAATGATATTTAACATTTTTTCAAAAGGTTGATGTTTTTTTAAAAAAACAACCTGTGTGAATTGCCTGTTCATGTCTTTTGCTTTTTATGATATATAGATGACCATATTTTCCTTCTCAGTTGGTAGGAGTTTTCCACTTGTTCAACACAGGTTGAAACATTTCCCCCCTGTTGATGACTTGCCCTTTAATTCTGTTTATCTCATACTGTTCAAGTGCAGAAATCCTTATGATAGCTCATCAAATCTCATTTGTTTTCCCTTATAATTTCTCTTTTCTGTTTTATTCCTTTAAAGGTCTTTCTGAACCCAAGACATTTGTTCATATTTTCTGGCAGTGCTTTTGCAGTTTTATCTGCATTTAGTTCTTAAATCCACTTTGAACATATTTTGATATACAGTAAAACACAGTGCTTGCTCCCATATTCGTATCATAGAAAGTACACATAGAAAATGATTATTTTATGACACTCTGGAGTAAACAAATGAGGCTGTTCACAGAATTTATGAGCCACTCCTGTCTCTAAGGAGATGGCATCCCAGCTCATCTACAACCCACTACTGGCATACCACGGGCGCTTCTGCTATAAGTAAAGACATGACTTTTAAAAAAAAAATAATTAATAAGTCATCCAAGTTATTGAGTAATCCATCCTTTCCTCACCCATTTGAAATGTCATTTTCATTATAGGCTAAAAACATGTATACATGGGTCTTTTTCTGGTGTTTCTACTGTTTTGTTCATCTGTGTGCCTGTCCTGATACCAACACCACCCATTCCACATTTCATAGCTTTGAAATATGTTCAAATCTCTGGCAATGCAAGTTTCATCCTAAAATTTTCTTTCAAAAATGGTGAGTCTCAGCTCTTTATCCTTCCAAATGAACTTTAGAATGTTTCTCAAAAATTCATGTTTGAAAGGGATTGAATTAAATATAAACATCACTTTGGAAAGCATTGACATCACACGATATTTTGTTTTTTCCATTTGGAAGACATTTGTTCACATCATCTGTGTGACTCTCAATGAACTTTAGTAGTTTTTTCCATATGGGTAGACACTTCTTTTAAGGTCATTGCTATGATTTTTAATTTTTGTTGCTATTTTTAATAATATATTTTCCCCATTATATTTTCTAGATGACTGTTGTTTACATAAAGGAAAACCATACATTCAATTTGTACAGTCACCAGACCATTAAATATGGTCCATCATATTCCGTATGTAAGGACACCAATATGGAGAAAAACACTGTCCTCTGATAACAGTCTTGGGAGTGTACAGCATAAACTCAGAGCATAATTCCACATTATTTGAGTGGTTTCTTATTTTTTAAAAATATATTTGTATAAATGGCATCCACGAAAAGACAGAATCACAGAATATTCTTTTCATCTTCTCAATTTGATTTTAGCTTTTATACCTAAAAATGTTATAAGATATATTCTTAAAAAAACAAATGGTATAAAGGCTAAAATATTCCATATAATTACTTTAGAACTTATAGGCATTTAGATTTTTTATAAACCTCTCTGACTATTATATTTCCCCAAATTATTTCCATGCTCAATAGCGATCTCACCAATGTTTTTTGTGATGGCAAGACACAGAGAAAATCAGAACCAAATTGGCGCATTTTATAAGCAAATCTCCTTTTCCTACAGTGGTATCATTAGTTTAAAAAATCAAAGATTTCAGTAAACCATTTCAAAGGTTCAAATCAAGTTCCCAAGTCAGGAAACAAACAGCTCTAAGTTATTTCTTCCAAAATTGGGCCGAAAGAAAGTGGTTGAGCAGGTTGTGAAATGCTTTCGGCATCTTGTAGAGGGATGACTGTCTTCCAGGCTTGCAGATGCTGTGTTTTAGAGAAAAGGAGAGAAATCAGCAGATCTTTGAGTTTTCCTGGGACTAGACAACAGATTTTTAAACCAGTTACTTTCAGCTACTTCAGGTGCATGAAAACGGCTCTCAGGCTTTATTGAATTGCAGGTTAATAGACAGGAACTAAATTAGGTCTATAATTTCAGATGTCCTTTTTTAATGACTCATTTTTCTGTCAATAAAACTGACAACAGAGACCAGCACAGTTCCTTAGCCCATTTCTGACCGGTCTTCTTGAGTCATGTGACCCAGTCCAGGATTGCCAGATATAGGTTGCCATTCTCTACTGGCGTTTTCATGGAAATAAGATTAGAGAAATGTAGCCTGAGCAAACCCAGGGAGGTTTGCAGCAGACATGAGGGATGGCATCAATCATTCACCAGAAGGTCTCACATAGGACATTTTCATTGATAGTGCAAACTTTATTTGTGTATTAAAAGATGAAGTACATTGCTTTTCTGGTAAAAGTCATCTCCTTTGGCATGGGTCTCCTTTACTGACCTCAGAACCTCCTAAAAGATTCAGATAGCTTATCTCTTCCAGAGACTAGAGAAGAATCTCTTAGATGAAATAGGGAAGTTAGGTTTAACCATGAACTGAAGTCACATAAAGAATTTGCAAAATGTGCTCATCACAAGGAAAAAACTCTAGTAATCCTTTTCAAAGGAGAAAAAAAAAGGATAACCCTGAGCTTTATTCTGACATTTACTCCCCTGATGCCAACGTTGTCGTTTATTGGTTAATGTACTCAGATAGACTGTAGTAATTCAAGATTTAAAGACAGACAACAAAGGGACAGCTATGTAAACTTGCCAGTGGAGTCACATTGTGATATGCTGAATAAAAGCTATCTTGATGATAATCCATTTTGCACACACATACACCCCTCCACTTTTAGAAGAGAAAAATTAAGAAGTCTAGAGAGAATTATGAGGTCAAGTACACAGTTTATATCACTAAGATATGAATACATGTTAAGTATCATTAATTTTTAAATGTAATTAATTAAATGAAAAGTAAAGAATATTTTTTCAAACTGATGCTAGCTGTTCAAGAAATAAAAATGACTTTTAAATTTATGATAAGATGCTCGTTCTCATTCAAAGTAAAGAAAAAAGAAGAAAACATTTTGCATGGATTTAATTGACAATGATATATATATTTTTTAAGTTAAATAACATGCTCATTACCAGGGTATGGGAAACTGGCATTCTCATCTTTTGTTGTTGTGAATATAAGTTGGTAGAAGTTCTATAGAGAGCAATTTGGGCATATCTATCAAAATCACAGATGCAGCCTAATGTTTCAGTAAGTGCTAATTTTAGGAAATGATTCTACTGATATACTCCCACTCATACAAAATGTTTTTGATAAAGATATTAATTGAAGAATTGCTGGCACTACCAAAACCAAAAAACAAATAACTTGAAAGCAAGTGTGCATCAGTAGAGAGCTATTAAATTTATAGCCTTGGCTTTTAGATGTGAACAGCGATATATGACCTCTTAGAAGGATAAGGCAGACAACCAAGTAAAAAACTCATGAGACACAAGTTTAATGACAAACTGAAATGCAGAATAATGTGCAAAATATAGTTCTATTTCCCCATATAGTCTTATCAGTGCATGGATTAGCTCCAGAGGGATGCATAAAAAAAAAAAGTGGTTACATATGGGGGTAAAAATGAGAAAACGTTAAAATTTATATCATACACAGACGTTACCCAGAGCGCCCCCCCAAAATTAATGAAATTAAACAAAGAAAGAGAAAAAGAAAGAACATAAAAATAATTCTTTGTGTGCAATCACTCAACATAAGTAAAATTCTTACTGTATAATAGGCAATATGATTTTATTGGTAATTATTCTATCTGTTTTTATAGGATTTTAGATTTTTAGAACATTTTCCTAAAGTTGGTGCCAGGAGATCTATGTTCGAAAACTTGGACCCATGCTGACTCATTGCCTAATTGTGAGGAAGTCGTTTTATCTTTTTATACTTTTATGTCTTACTCTTTGTACAATGACTATGAAACTTCTATCTTTCTATCTTTTCAAAACCAAATGTAATGCTGAAAAATAAACCACAGAATGGAATGATTTCTCTTTTTTAGCAAGCATGCTCCATAGTTCTAAAAATGGTTTCCTTGGAATTCTTAGAGAAGGAGTAGATTATTTTAATTTTATTCTTTTTAATTCAAAGAATTATTTTCCTAAACCTTTCTTTTTTCTTGTGTTTTCTCTGATTTGAGTTAACATATTTTAGCAACTTCTGTTCTCATTTGGGTTTTTGATGTCAGGCTTTATTTAGCTGCTGCCACCAATGCAATGAGTTACCCAACCTTTTAACATTGCCAATCTCATCCTTGCAACTACCATGTGCCTGCCCAGCCTCCCTGAAGTACCTCGGGTACTCTGTTTTCATACAGTTCCAATAATTTTCTTTCAGATTTCCACCAAGCCAGGTTCTTGCTCAGACTGTTGTTAGTTTTGCTGAGGCTAGGAGCTGCTGTCAGCTCTGATTAGATTCTACTTCTCAACTACAAGTATATTGTGGAATGTGCTTCCATAATAAAATTTAGTCTGAAATAGACTGTGTGCTAAAGTTCAAACTAAAATAGCCCTTGGCTTCCCCCTAGATTCTAAATTGACGTGCTAGTTCACAAATCTCCTCTATTTGTTTGCAGAATGGCATAACCTTAGTGGAAAAGAGTTCTGATAATCCACCCAACTCGCCCCATTATCTTCTGGTGGCTTTACTTGGAATGGTTGGATTTCAGGAGTCTAAAATCCTTGCTGCTCCAAAATTTGATAATCTGGATCAATCCAAGGTATCTCCTTGCTGGAACACCCCCCCACACACACACTGATATATCCTCTTTTAATTGTATATGCTGTCCTCCTTCCCAATGGTTTCTGTATCAGCTTCTACTCTTGGGCTAGTCCTTGATAGACTTATATAATGCTAGTACCTCAGGGAATGGGGGAGCTCTTTAAGTATTGATTTATAGGAGATAACCAAGACCCCAGTGAGATCTCAGACATTAGAGTAGAAGTAACTCTCCACTAAGAGGCTTTTATTAAGTACCTATTCTGTAGCCTCAAATAGCATTTAATATAGTTGGGGAGATGAGACATGGACACATGAATAGGCTATAGAAAGTGGTAAATGATGAGTACTGAATAAATGGTACATAAATTAAAACATCTTGGAAGTGAATAATCAGAGCCCAGTCACCTCCAGCTTGGAAAAGCATGGAAGACTTCTTGGACAATTTCAATTGAGTTTTTAAGGATGTGATGGATTTAGGCCATTGAAGTGGGGGGATACTACTCATGGAAGAGAAGGCATAAACCAAAGTTAAAAGGAGCTACAAACAATGAAATAGTTTTGGGGGTACAGTGAGAAGACACAGTAGCTGAAATGGAGGTTTTTTGGAATGTAGTTCATAGGCCTTGCCATACCCAGAGACCCCTTCTTTCAGAAACTGTCCAACCCACAGCCTCCTGCTTAGGCAAGTAGACCTAGCCTCCCTCCCTTTTTCATAATTCAGGCAAAAGACTCCAAAGTGAACAAATTACCACTATGACAGTGTTCCAGTGTGACAGCTTCTGCCCAGAAGAGGAGAGAGTGCTGTGTTAGCTTATGTATACCAGCCACCTTTAGAGTTTGAAGATTGGTCATGTGATAGCAAAAGGAAGCAAAGACAGCGGGGCAGAATGACCAAATGGGACATGATCCCTCATTCATTCCCTTAGATCTTGAGTCTCTTTTCGGCATCTGCAAGAAGCCAACGGTCCCAGTGGTTCCTATAAGAGACGAGCAGATTAAAGCTCATGGGGCAGGGCTCTTAACGTCAGGCTCTTAACCTGGGAATTTATAGAAATATCCATAATGCCTCAGCTCCCTCACCTCAGTGGCCAGAGAAACTGGGCTACCATGGGGTGAAGATGAGGAGAGCACAGAGGCCATGCTGTCTTTCAACTTACAAGGCTTCTTTCCCAGTTTACAAATTGTGGGACTTAATCCATTTATAAATAGCATTACCTGGAGGAGAAACAACTATCTTTGTCTTTATTTGGAGAGGCAGTATAGCATAGGGGTTAAAAGTCGAAAAACCAGTCATCTAAGTATTTAGAATTAAATCCCAGCTTCCCTACTTGTTAGCTCTTTAACCCAGGGCAGGTTACCATGTCTCTGGGCCTCCCATTCCACCTCTGAAAACAACCAGGAAGATGGCATCTACCTCACAGGGCTGTCCCAGGATTTCCATAAAGTGCTTGGCACAGAGCACAAAGAACTACATGAGCATTGTTAAATACACACAGCCTCTTTTTATTTCCAAAGATTCCATATAAGTACAGTGGGCACCTCACAGATTTCTGTCCCATCTCAGGCCCCTATGGACTTAGGTAACAGTCATTTTCAGAATGAATATATGATACGATGTAAGGAGGCTTGTTTGGGGAGCTGGCTAGCAGCATAAATAAAAAAGGTACATTTTAAAAAGGACTCCAGAATTTCTTCCTTCCCACAACATGGAACAGCATGGAGAGAAAACTATAGGCCCTCGTGTTGGGACTACAGGCCCCATGGCAGGACAGCAGGACATATTCTCTCCGTGTACAAGAACACGGCCCATCTGAGTGGCAAGGAGATGGCCAGAGCAGTAACACAGGGGTTAGGTCAACAAAGCCTTTTTAAATTCACTTATTATTTGAAATTCTCTAAAGCTGAACACTGGCAGCGGTATCTCAAACCCATGCAAGCTGACAGTCACCGCCACGGCATGGCTTGGCTCCGTCCCCACCCCGTAATGGCAGACCACAAGCAGAACAATGGAGCCCTCAATGACAGAAAGAGGGAAGGACGTGAGAGCCCAAGCCAGTGACTAGCAGTTTCTGATGACAACGGGGCTGACAAAATCTTAGAAGTGCCAGGTTTTCAGGCCATTCTGCTTTCCAGTCTCATTGAAACACGCTTAAAACTTGGGGCGGGGTAGGGTGGCTTGTCTTTCTCTTCAAGCCCTCAGGGAGAGTCTTTGCTGACTTTAGACCCACCGGAGGCTTTTTTTGGGTTCCCACACACCTACCATCTAGCAGAGCCTTACTTTTTGAGCATACCTCACCCATCTGTGCTCTCTAGACATGCATTGTCTCGGTCTTCACACTGCTGATCAAAGCAAGATCTTCCTCTCCCTGAAACTGCTCTATCTTAAAACCTCCTTCCTCTTCTGGTTTCAATTGTCCTCCATCTATTCAAAACACTTGAAAAGACTTCTTCTTCCCAAGCATCACTTTATCACAACATTTCCTTTCTTAGAATTCTGCAGTTGCTCTTTATTGCTTCCTGAATCCCACTAAAATCTGACCACAGGCTTCATTGTCTTCCAGCCATTGGGCCCCGCCTCCTCTCCTATTTTATTCTGACCCTGACTGCCTATCTGTCATCAGGGCACCTTCTGCTGCCATCAGAGAGTGTTATGCACTCCTCCCCTTCACCCCTCATCATGCATGCTGCCTCTTCCCTCTGAATACACCTGCCCCACTCTTGCCCCAACCATGGCTTTAAAAATCCTCAGGATGACAGCTTTCACTCAAAAGTTGCTTAGAATTAGCTTTCCCACACAGGAAATCATTTTTTTTTCTTCCCCCTCAATTCCTGAGAACCCTGCCATGATACACACAGAGGATGATTAAGAAGATAATGGTGATAGTTTTGATAAATAATAGCAACAGCTCACATTTGGGTGGAAGGTTGCAGTCTGCCTACCAGCTTCTCTCACATACACACTCCCAGTGTTCTTATGATAATCGCTCTTCTTTCATTAGCAGACACTGGGTCCTAAACATCCTTCTTCTTCATGTCCTCCTACATTTTACATCGTGCTTCACGTACATGGAGTGAAAGAAAGCTAGATAGAAAAACTGAGTTTTTATTGCATGGTTTTAGAGAGTAATTTCTCCTTGAGTCTTTCAGTTTTCTCACTTTAGAGATTGGGATGTTAAGTAATTTGCCTCCCCCTTCCCTCTACCAGGAGAGCTTTGAAGATTAATGATAATTTGTGAAAAGAATCATTTTTACAAAATCACCAAGAGAAAAAGTGGAATTTAAGAAAATTGGAGCCCAAAGGGGCACCCAGACTGATCATGTTCTCCTGTTTCCTTCCTATATGCATTCCAGCATAAAGGATATGATGTAGGCCCAGCTAAAGAAAGAATATGCCAGAACCGTAAAGACTTTATCCTAAAAATCAAGACACACACTGGCCACTAGTTCTATTGACCAGTAGGTTTGACAGAAATATCTTTCAATGGTATACAATTAACTGTGCACCTAATTCAGGCCCCTGAGGCAACTTCCAACTAAATGTTCATCATTTCTACAGGCATTAAAACCTATTACCTTGAGGAAGAATGTTCTCAGGAAAGATCGTCTTGGTTTTGCATTACTAAATCAGCGCTCTGAAATAACGTTTGCTCTATTTTGGTATTTGTTGAGAAATGTTAGTATTCTGGGTACTGTTTTTTATCCCCTTTACTACTGATTTTCTTCCTCCCTTTATTCTGGCAAATATTTAATATGCAATGCCATGAGATGTCCCTTTTGGAGAACAAAACAATCTTTCAGAGCTGTCAATTATTGCCACTCTTGGCATTTTGACAATATTCTACCCTGTTTGTGCTTTATGCTTTTTTAGAAACTACTTTTTTTTTTTTTTTAGGTCAATGTAACTGGATCCAAGGTATATTTAACCATAATGAGAGTTTCTCATGAATGGAGGAAAGTGAACAAATGTAGTAGAGGAAAAAGGAGGAAGAAGGAAAAGGTGATCAACGTAAAATGAGCATAGACATGGTGCCTGATGGGATGGTAGGTATTCTACTCTAAATACATGGCAAACATTTTATTTTGAAAAATTTGAAAGAATCCTACAATAAACACTTATACACGCATCACTTATATTTACTGATTGTTAACATTTTGCCCCATTTGCACACTCTTCTGTGTCTATCGATAAGATGAAATATATATCTATATTATATTGGATATAGATGGAAAGAAAGGAATATATACATAGACATATATTTATGTGTGTATATGTAAAAAGACACACATATATATATGTAGTATGGATGTATATGTGGCATGTAATATATGTTTATATTTATTATATAAGTATACTTACATAATGATATATTTTAAAGGAAGTTAGAGACATCATGACACTTCACCTCTAAGTACTTCAGCATGAATCTCCCCAAACCAAGGATGCTCACCATAAAATCTATACCATTATCACTCTCTTTATTAGTGTTATCATGTTTGATGTCTTAGAAATGTCTCCATTATAAGATCACTTATAATTTCTTAATTGTAAAAACACATACATTTTCTCATCACTTGAAGGGAATATGGGTTGGAGAATAGGAAGTTTGAGAATATCCCTTTCTTCAACAATGTTTCACCTATCTTAACATCCATTGGTGACCCTGGATTGTTTATTACAAAAATAATATTCCCATTTTCCTGATGAGGAAACCAAGCTGTACTTTCTTTATATTAACCAACTCATGTGTGGGCTGAGCCAGGTTTCAAAACAAGTCCTCAGACTCATAATCCACTGCTACCTGGTGTCATGCCACCCCATTAAGTTCATGATGAGATTGATTCCAATTCCCATGCCACAACCCAGAAAATAGCCATTGCCCTTCTTAAGATTCCTGTAAATCCCTCTGGGACTTATACTTTCATGGATACTCTCGGTTCCAGCTTCCTGGCCCTGATGGATTGATGTTTATTAGTCCATGCTAACCCTAATGTTAAGCCCAGTTTCTTCCTTTGATTTCTATACATAAAGGAGCTTCTATGTGGGTAGAATACTTTATTGAAAATTTGTAGGGATAGTAAAGAGAAGGACAAGGTTGACTCTGACTCTCCACGAGGAATCTGGAGTTGAACATTAGACATTTCTGTTCTTAAAAGTCATTTGTCTTGCCTCTATCCTCCCAGCCTCACCTACCAAACTTCTCTGTATTCCACCTGTTATGAACACAGAGATGAACTTCCTTGAATATTTTAATGGAAAATAATTCAGCCATAATTCCCCAACCCTTATAGTTAATTCCACTGTGCCTGCCTTCCAATGTGTATCCAGACTCAGCCAAAGTTTTAAATCACAACTCGGTCAAGATTTGATTAAGCGTTTGGCTTCCACTTCTTTCTCAGACTTTCTGAGGAAGACAGAAGAAGGTAGAAGTGGACTTCTTATTATACAATATCTTGGGAAAATCAATATATTAATCTAAGGCCCTAAAATAAGGACAGACCCTAGCTTATATACTTTTACATTTCCTTGGAGGTAAAACACTATGGGTCACTGGAAGGAGTGGTAAGAGGTTGATGGCTTTAGTTGAAACAATGTAAGGATTGGGTTTCAGATTTACTGTAGCTGGTTTGGGACTATACATGGTGTTAAGTTTTCCCACAGAAGAAAGTGACATTTACATGTATAAAAAGAATAAGGGGAAGGGAAACTTTTTATAGTGATATTATGGAATAAATACAGCTATTTGGGAAGAGATGTCAAACTAAATGAATTATTTTCTGCCTTTGAAAGAATCAAGACAGAATCATGAAAGAAGAGAGAGATACCAAATATCTCCACGTCAGACCAAAATCTCAACCATGGCCTGATTTACCATAAGGGAGAAGAAAGGCAGTCACGATCATAAGAGAGTTTGCACAAGTTGGCTTAATTTTGTAAATATTTTTGGAATGTTTTATGAGGTTAGTCATTTTTCAAGCACTGTCTTTTTCTATCACAAAGGCTGATACAGGGAAAAATATGTCAGAACTTTAGGCAACTTCCATGCATGCTTTCAAATTTGTACACACATCTAAGCAAACTTTTATGGGTGTTAAACATTAATATATTTTATTCAAATGATATTGCCAAAATGTTCCCCCAAACAGAATCCATTCCCCAAACAACCAGTTTTCCCCAAACAGCCACTTACTCCAGCCTTTTCTTTTATACATACAACTTTGGGGTATCAGACTGTGAGGCATCCAGTTGATCTAATGTACAAACTTTCATTGCTTTGAAATCTAGAAAAAATGTTGATTTCTAGATGCTGCTTTGGGATGAGAGGAAATGCAAAAGATTTTCTAATATGTTCCTCCATGAGCTTGTCCCAGCAAAGCAAACAGAATTTGTAAATGGGACAAGGCCCCTGGTTCTGTTGGCACAAACCTGAAAGATGTCACTCTGACATGACAGCACTTTGCTTCCCTGCAACATTTTGATACCACCTGCCCACCTCTTCTCCCCTTCTGGGTCTCTCAGCTCCACATTTTCCAACCATTGACTGCTTCTGAGATTTGAAAGCTTTTTCTCCCCTGTAGACAGGCCTGTGCCAGAGTTAGTAAAAGTTTCACCATGCTGTGCCTCTCTCTGCTGACACCATCTCAAGAGAAATAATCAGACAAGAGCTATTTCTAAAAGGAAAAAAGAAAAGCCAAGGAGAATTAAGATAAATTTAAGGCACTCATCTTTTGAAGATCTCTCTGCTGAAAGGATTGAGACGAACTGCTCCCTTGGTGCCCTCCTCTTCCAATCATTGTTACAGTCTCCTGTGGACTGACCTCCTCCATATTTATCTACGTCTGGATTCCAGAAATTACGTAGACAATACAGAAATGGTGGAAAGAGCATGGTGACAAGTCCAGGGTCAGCCAGAAGGATGACTTTGAAAGCCTGGGGGTAAGGATGTAAGGCAGTGTCCGTTTTTTGGAAGGGAAATTTCAGAAAAGGAAGTAAGAATAGGCAGAATGGAAAAAGCTGGAGAGATGCTGGTTTGCCCTTGGTAACAAAACTCAGATAGCTCTAGGGAACCATAGGCCAGCCATTTATGTTCTAAGGGAAAGTTATATTTTCTTTCTAGGAGTAGAAAATAGAACAAATTATGAACATTTCCCCCAAATTTAAAAGGAATCCATTAGCCTTATAAAAAGACTCTGTTTTTTTAACACATAATTATCAAATTATGGTGCTGTGATATAACAAATAATATACTGTTCACAATTTTTCTTAAGCTTGGTATGAGCTAGGCATTATAAGGGCTTGGATTACTCCCAGTTTCTAGATGAGGAAATGAAAGTTAAAAGAAACAAAACAGGGGTCCGTGGGTGGCTCAGTCTGGTAAGTGCCTGCCTTCAGCTCAGGTCCCAGGGTCCGGATCGAGCCTGGCATCACATTACACTGGGCTCCCTGCTCAGCAGGAGTCTGCTTCTCACTCTCCTCTGCTCATGCTCCCCCCCTTCTCTCTCAAATAAATAAATAAACATCTTAAAAAAAAAAAAAGGAACAAAACAACTTTCCAAAGTGTCCAATTTAGAAACTGGGTGAACCACAGCAAACCTTCACAACCTACCGAAGACCCGATACACTAAAGCTGGATTAGCCAATAGAAGAAAACTCCAAAAGAAATATTTGGGGTCTATGGGAAATCAGGAATTATGCAATCCTAATATCCTATCTATGGCTCTACTAGTTCCTCCAAAATGGATTTCTGGCTATCTTTTTTGATGCCACTTTAAGGCCAGCCAAATAAAAGTGTAGGAAAAAAAAAATAAAAGATCACCCAGAAAGGGTAGCAAGGATAGATAGGAAGGTAGAAAGATAACCAGTGGTTCTCCCATGGCCATGAATGCATTTGACCAGAAAAGATTCACACAAAAGGGACTCCTGGGTGGCTCAGTTGGTCAAGCATCTGCCTTTGGCTCAAGTCATGATCCCTGAGGCCTGGTACTGAGGCCTGCCTTAGGCTCACTGCTTAGCAGAAGTCTCTTCTCCTTCTACTTCTCTCCCCAGCTTGTGTTCTCTCTCTCTCAAATAAATAAACAAAATCTTTTAAAAAAAGAGAGAAAGATTCACACGCAGTGGGGGAAAGGATGACTGAGATGTTTGCCAAGAAGAAATAGTATTGCAAACTTGCCTGATGGTGAAAATACTCACTTCGATGAGGCACCAGTTTTGAGGTAGAAAGAGAACAGGGAGCTCTAACTAAACCAAGCTGCCTCAGTCTCCCCAAAGGGAAGGATGGAGGGAACTCCTTGTTGCCATTCACAAGTCACAGAGTCTGACATTGTAATTGGAACCTTAAAGTGGGAACGCATATGGGGCTCTTAATTGTTTCTAGATCCCTGCTTCATTTAAGCCTTCTGGGGTAAGTAAATACCAGCAACACTTTCCAATCAAACTGGCAAACATTTTATCTTTCTGTTTGCTTCCAGTCAACAATTTGTCTTCAATATTTCAGCGGGATCAGTGTTCAGAAATGGGACCTTGGAGAATCAAGGCCTTTCACCTTGCATTAATTCCTCTGCCTGCCCAATAACAGAAATAGCTGTGCACCACTCAGGAGTCCCACTGCAGATAAATTAGCTGATGTCTGTGAGGGATAATGAAGATTAAAATGGTGCGTGTACAATTGTCATGAATAATGAACACATTAGCTATATGCCATTACTTCAAACACACGTTTACAGCTTATCGATTAGGGAACCTGTGACATTTTACTAGGTGATGGCTCAACTTAAAAGGAGACCCTTTTGAAAAATGATCTACTGACTTTAAATAAGATTTTAAAATAATTTTACTACTTCAAACCATTAACTGTTTATTTAGGATCCCATCTTATATAGTCATTCATTATTGGCCAAGTCGTTTTGAGCATTTCATAAAAGGATTTCAAATAGGGCCAGATTTTTTTTCTTTCTTCCCGACCTAGTTGCTAAGGGCCCTTCTTGAAAAAATTTTCAGAGAATTGGAAAACGTACTAAGAAAAAAATAAGTAGATCTGAATTATGACCTCCTACCCACTTGTTGGACTTCCTAAGTCCTCCTGTTGCTGTCATTTAGCCCAGCCCCTGGTGTGACCCACCTGACGTGCTTCTCCCAGCTGTGCCCTAGTCACTTACCCCCTCTATTTAACTGTCTGATCCGCCCCTATTCTGATATCTGGATCCATGACGAATCTTTTAGATTTTGGTAGTGGTTTATGTGACCAACAACCATCTATGGTAATGGATTCTAGAATAACTGCAGGCAAGTAACATCTTCACCTTTTCATGTGGGGCCTCCTTATCGCATGATATCTGTACTCTAAGGTCCGTGTGCATCACAGAGATTGTTGGCCTGGTCCCTGTCCTCTTGGTGTCGACTCTGTGACCCCTGCAGTCTCATCACTCAGGCATTCTCTGTGCTCACCTCACACCCTCTCTTGGGGCTTCTTTGGCCCTTTATTTATTGTGCAAACAGTAAATCTGTTATGACATGTCCCTGGCCACTTTCATTGAATGAGTTTCTTTACTAGAAAGAATTTTAAACTAATCTGCTCTCTGTGGCTTCTAGTTGGGGATTTTATCATTCTCAGAGACAGAGCCACAAAGGAGAAAGCCAGTGAGAAAGAGAAGCTCGAGTGATTCATGTTTGAACAAAATCCTAAAATAAGAAAACTTTCCAAATGTGCATACAGTTTCTACTGCATCTGTGTGTCCAACACGCAGCGGGGAGTTGCATGTTCTGCTTATCTCTGGGACCAAAAGGCATGTTAAAAATGGTTCCAGATCTTGCTGCCGTTCCCTACTAATACTGGTGGTGCCGGCACTGTATGACAAGGCTGGAGTCCTCGTGGAGAAGGAAATAGAATGTCTACAGAAAGCAAGATGAAAGATCTGTCTCTTAGACACTGCCACGGGCCATCTCCAAATTCAGGGCTGAGTTTGGAGCATTAGACAGAAAGGTGAGGGAAACGAGCTGGCAATTATTTATATGGGATTCATGGAGGAGCAAAAAATTTTTCTAAAGAAAGTCTTTGGCTAAGAGGGAACATATGAAAAGACTGTTTCTTTATATTGGTGTTAAATGAACTTCTTAAAGCTGAAATTTTTAGCTTGGCTTCTGTGGAACTCCTGACGGCTCATGGTGGGGGGTAGGGAGGGTTCAAGGGAGAATTCTGCAATTGGACACAGAGTCATGTGGTGTGTACTGGGTAAGGTTCTTAAATGTTCTCAGAGTATCAAAGGATGGCTCATGACCTCAAAACATGTATAAAATTGAATAAAAATTACACACATAGCAAATTACTCTATGGAAATGCTACAGCTAAGTATCCTTTCATAGAGGTATGATAAGGATGATCAATGTAAACAAAAGACACTATTTACTTATTGTTATCATTATCTATTGCTCCTTTTTGATGCACAAACCCAGTGGCAGCGGGATACCTCATGGAAGGCAGAGTGTAGGCCATAGGATTAACAGGGCTCTGGGATCCTAGGGAGTCACTGCAACTCTCTAATCCTCTTTTTCAACTCTAAAATTAGGATTAGGTCTTGGGAGATTTCAAGTGACCTTTCAACTCTGAACTATAGCACAGACCTTTCCCATACTATGATATAAATGTTTGTGCTCAAATATATACATTAAATGCAAACTTTTAAAAGAAGAAAGAAAAATTGGGTTAAAAATCCCAAACTCTTGCATTCTCCTAAAGCCTCTCCAAAAATTATGGCACTTTGATGTCAAAAACCACTTTGTAATATTGACAGAATTTGGCCTGAAGCACTACTTGCGTATGGTAGCAGTCATTGAAAAGAGAATTATAGTTTTGGGGATGCCTAATTTATGAATAACTAAACACTGGCAGTAGTTCTTAACCTTAGCCTACATTAGAATTACCTGGAAGGCTTGTTAAGATACAGATTTCAGGGCACCAAACCCAGAATTTCTGGTTCAGTACATTGTTGGTGTAGAGTGTGTGAAATTGTGTTTCTCACATGTTCCCAGGTGACGCTGATGGCCTTGGACAATCGACAGCTAGCTACCTCTGCCCTACACTAATCTCCACACTAGGAGGTGGTCTGGACCAAGGAATATCCCGTTTTGATTGTCACAAAGGAGGCTTAGATCTGTTTTTGTGTTTGTTTTTGTTTTTTTCTTAAATCTTTGAGAGAAGATGAAAGATGTTTAGAGATTTGTAATTTTGTCAGAAAACTTTGCTCCTTAACATCCAGGTATTAAATTTATTCTTAAATTATCAGTTTCATTGACTTGTTCTGACCTCTAGGTGGCAGCAGCTGTAATCGCTCTCATTTCCCCAAAGAGAAGAAACGAGCTGTTTACAGGTTTAAGAGAGAGAAGGGAGGAAGAGAGAAGGGAGAGAGAGAGAGAGAGAGAGAGAGTCTAACAGCACTGAGCCTCAGGTCTTGGCCAGGCAGAAGCAGAGGCCAACATTCCTGTCACGGCTCCAGAGGCATGAAATGAATAACGCCCCGGGAATCCTGGGGGACAGACAGTACATGCTTACTGGCAAGTATTTGCTGTCACCTACTCATGACAACTTACTCAAAGTCAATTGGGAATTTTTGGTTTGTTGTCCTGGGCTTGAACCTAATATTTTCTCAGTACCTGTTTTTCAATTCCACAGAAGATACTGCTGTGTCTGAGGAACCAGAAGTGTGGCGGATGAGCAAGAGAGACCAAAGCCCCGCCTGAGCTCCAGTGAACTATGTAACCTTTCTGAACTCCCATTTTCTTGTTAGTCAAGTGGGAACTAAGTGGATTGTCAAAAGCCCTTGAGGAAGCTCTGCAGTTTCTTTCACTGCCCATTGCCTGTAGGTAAATCTTCATTAACCATGTGCTCTATCCCACACTTTCAAAGGTCACATATATATCAGAACTGTTTAGATGACACTTAAGCGAAATTTGTCAACTTTTATTGATGATACAAACTCCACTTTCTACATAGTTACATAAAACCATTGTATGAATATTTTTAGATACACTGCTAAGTCTTAGTAAAACTCCTCTTACATTTTCAATCAATAAGTAGGGCTTATCTAGGAAGTGTTTGGTGAGCCAACTAGGTTTAAGGTATTATCCTAGACCCGAGGGCCGGGGTTCTCTGAGCAGCAGCAGCAGCAACAGCACTTGGGAACTTGTTAGAAATGTAGATTCTTGGACCCCTTCCCTGAACTCTGGAGTCCAAAACTCCGGGGTGGGGTCAGCAATGTGTGTTTTAACCAGATCCCCAGGTAATTCTGCTGCTTCCTGAAGTTTGAGAACCCCTGCCTGTGGGAAATTCAAGAAAGTATGAAACAAGCTGGTGCAACGGAGATCAGACTACAGCTAGCTACACACAAGTTGCTATGTAACAGTTGAGTGTGACAGAGCTTGGGAGTTCCATGCAGAAACAGGGCACTTTAAGATGGAGTATTAATAAAGGTATTCATAGGGAGGGTATATTAATACAGTAAGGAGTAAAAGATCTTAAAATGTAGAGCAAGGGGGAAGGACAAAATAAGCTGCAGGAAGAGTCTGAGGAAAGTTTTGGAAGGAGGTTCATGATTAATTCAGAGAAACTCTGGGTGTTGAATCAGAAGAGGCAGAAAAGCATTACCTCATGGAGAATTTGGAACACCGTGCTAGAATTTACTTGCAAGACAGTGGGAAGCCACAGCAGGCTTTTGGGAGAAAGTTACTCTAGCTGATCTTTATTTTAGAAAAATAACTCTAGAAGTAAGGTGAGGGACTTGGCGTACGAGTTTAGAGGCAGACAATGATGTGTTGGAGCTCTTCCATGGGTGACTCTGAGTCCTAATTTAAGATTGCCAATCCTCCTTAAAAACAGCAGCATTGCAATAAGGATGACATGGTTTGTTTAAGTGAGAAATGTTACCAGTCACATTGCATTCTGATACATACCATGCAGTTACATAAATCTACATCACTTGGTTAAATTAACAGTGGCTTATTTGAATGCTTTAGCATTACAAAACAATAAAATGAAATAAGATGGCATTTCTCTTCCTCAGCTTTCCTGTCATGAAAAATACGCTTTCAAGTCAGTAGTCTAGTGCTTGTGTGTCACCCTAACTTCTTCTTTCCTGATAAGTCGACCTAACCTTTCCTGTTTACCAGTCCATCTGGCATGTTTGTCAGTTCCTTCTACCCTTCATGAGATGGCTTCCATTCAGAATCTCCCTACTATTTATAACACTCATACCTCTCCAGGTAGTTCATTCTAGACATCACTGGAAGGTCAACCACGACCTCACCTCTTCTTTTCTAAATAGACCCATCCCCACCCCCAAAAGTCATTCTCCAGCTGGGAACGGTCTATGTATTATTGGTCAAGTTAGTGGGACTTGAAGAATGGGTAGGGACTTGGTAGGCATAGGAGAGGGAACACAGAGCTCGAAACATATTTGGAATAGCATTTTGGTTTCTTTTAACCTGACTTCTTATGAGCAGTGATGTTCAGGGTCTAGGTGCTGATGACCCTGTTTTTAAAACTTACTGTATGATCTTTGGTTTCTCATTCTCTCTTCATTTATTCATATTCAAAATGGACATAATCCTTGGAGTTATAGCCAGATATGATGATTAGCACAGGGACTGTTACTATCATTTCTAAATTGTTGCAAGCAAATTGAAGCCCATTCATCTGAGAAAAAAAGCTATCCATCTTGACCATTAAATTGTTAATAATGGAGAAGATACACATTAGCTATTATAATTCAATGATGTCTATTCTATTCTAAGTATTTAAAAGGAGAATAGGGTGTAGTTTGTTCAGCAAATGCAGAAGGAGAAACACTTTAACTTTAGTCATAGAGTTGAAGTACAGAATTCTTACATAGCAATATACACTCACTTTCATTTTTAAGACTATAATACATCAAATTATGCAGAAAGTAGATTTTAAGATTTATTCCTGTAAAATGAAAGAGAGGCATTGGTTGGCTCTACAAATAAAATCTTAAAATTGCTTTTCAAGCTAATTTTACCTTAGAGTCAGAGTACTTTAACCGACACTTTGGGCTATAGTGATAACTATTCCATTTCACACTGAAGAAGAGCATCAAAAAGAGAAGGACGTTTTTTAAATTCATATATCACGGAGTAGAATCTCCTACAAGAATTACATCAGTCTCAGTGTCACAGGTAGGTCACACAGGACATTTAAGGTAGTGAAATACTCTGATATTGTAATGATGGATATGTGTCATTATGTTTGTCCAAACCCATAGAATGTATAGCACATCCCTAAAGTAAACAATGGACTTTGGCTGATTATGATGAGTCAATGTAGGTTCATTCTTGCTTAAAAATAGGCCATTCTGGTGATGCTAATAATGGGGGAGACCTAAAACTGCTTTAAATTTTTTTTTCTTAAGAAACCTGACTCTCTTTTTCCTTAGGATGGAGTTGATGCTAACTGGACCATAAAGATCCATGAGGATAAAGTAGGAGCTTCCAGGAAACTCACATAAGAGAAGGGAAGAGAACAGAGAATTCTGTAAGAAGCCAAAGCCCACTGAAATGACCAAGATGGGATTTTAGAGTCATGCACTGATATGTAAGAATATGCATGTTAATACTAATTAATAAGATCCAACACTGTCAACTCCTGGAACATGGTAGAATAAACAATAAATAAGAACCACAGAGAAGTACTCTTTGTGAACCTGAAAATAAAAAATACATGATCACTCTTTATTTTGTAAAACCACAAATCAATTCATAATGGATCCTAGCAGATATATAAAAGTCATGTAAAAAAATCTAGAGTGAGTCCCAGCCCTCAAGACTAGACAACAACCTGATTATGAAGTCATATCAGACATAAAAAAAAATGTCTCCTTAGAAGTGGAGGTGGCCTTATCATGGAATCAGAGAGAAGGGAGTCAACATTTAGAGCCAATAGTAACAAGAGTGGGTTGGAGACCATAAGCTTTGAATGCATGCATATTCTTGGCTATAAAATATTCACCAGAATAATTAGTTGAGAGAGGTTTGAACTGCGAAGACCTGTATCTAGATGGATCCATGGTTGAGATTTAGCTGTGTAGGTGAAATAGAACAGGTGAGCAAGAACATTAATAAAGTGAGCAAAGTGATACACAATAGGGTCTAAGTTGGTTGAGAAAGCAGTAAAGGTGGGAGGAGGAGGATGGATAGAGAGACAGAGGAATAGTGGACTGAAGCTCTTGATTAAGCTGAAGAACAGAACTTGTGGACCTTGGGTTGAGAAAGCTGAAAGCAAGTGTAGGACCCTGTGATCAGAAAAGGGTCATGGTGAGTGCAGGATCACAAGAATGAAGAGCTAGAATAAAGGCAAAGGTTATTGGACCTGAGAAGCTAAAAATTCAAGAGGTCAGGGTGTTATGTGGGAGATCCATATAAACAGGAGGGTAACTCATGATGGAGAGGCAGCTTGGGAAGGAGAATGATGTTGTAAGCCTGCCAAAGAATGTGGGAGAGACCTAAGAATTTGGTAGAAGAATGGGATGAGAGATGGTGATTTAGTTGGATGTTCCAAGTCTTAAAAGAGCAAGAATTTTTACCTGAGATGGGAGGACTCATGATGTGGAAAGAGCTTGGAGGGTGAGAAGCATCCTGCCCAAGTTACTGGAGTTAGGGAACTAGGTCACCTCTAGTAAGGGAAGCAATGTCATCAGGGTAAGTCAGGCATCAGGGAAGTCAAGAACGTAGAGGGAATGATGAGGGAAGGAACCTAAGGCATAAGGAGCTGTGGATACAGGAAAAGAATAGGCACCAAAGAAAAACTGAGGGGGGCAGGGTGAAAGGAAAAGTTGAGTAATAGGAAGAAAAACACAGACATGTTTGGGAATCAAAAGTAGGAAGAAGACAGAGGGAGAGGAGCTTACCTTCTGGACAGCCACCAAAGCAACAGAGGCAGGAGGCATTTGTTACATCAGTCTCCAGTGACTGAGAGGAGATATTGTCAGGAAAGAATGGATAAAGATTCCATGGAAAGAATTAATTGTGACCTGTGTTGATGCGGCTTTTTAGGGTTGGGGAGGTTGGGCTACATTAGCCATAGGAGAGAGACAAAAACGGTAGGGTGAGTATTGAATTGGGACAAGACACTTCTGTTTTCCTATCTGGCCTCAAATAACCTGGAGCCCAAAGTCATGTTAGCTGAATGCCTCTAAGAAAATAAGCTGAACCCCCTCTCCACTCCTTCCTGGAGCTCACTCAGCACAGAACATTTCCTCATGTGAGTACTCTGAGCCACTTGGGTATAAACAATGTAGATCACAGAAGAGTGCATGCACCAAAGGAAAGTAGGCATCTTATAAAATGTCCACAATATTGTAAATATTTTAACATTTAGGTGCCAGGAAATTAGTGTGTTGAATCCAGGACCAAAAAGTATACTGCGTTGTTGTTGCACTTGGTAACACTGCAGAGCAGTACTTCGTACCTTCTGCTTTAGCATTCTTTCAGAAGGATGGCGGTTCTCCTTGTGTACACTGCGGTCCCTGTCCTCCTTTGGCTTAAAACAATATCTTGCAAACAGCAGACTTTCTGAGAAGAGATAAGAGGATTTGGGATTGTCCAAATGCAGCCTGTGCAGACTCGGCTCTTATCTGTTCAGATTCCCTTGACTTCATTAACAATTAAATGCTAACCTTTCGTATTTAACAGGAGGAGACTCTAATTTTCCACAGCCTGATGAGATGTGGAGGTCTATCAAGGCCACGTCTTTCACAGCTCTGCCTCCTGGAAGACACACGAACACCCACACACACACACAAAACCCCCAAACCCCCTCATTCAACATTTCTAACCACTGTCGTGATCATATTTGCCCTTCTCTTAACCTAGAGCTGGTTAGCTGAATTTGATGTTCTCTTTATCAACAGCAATTGAGTCTACAAGTGCTCACAGAAAATAATGGGAACAGTCCTTGTAGCTACTTTGGCCCTGTGGGGTTAGTAAATCTCCCCCAGGCATAGTCTGTCTCTGCCTTGCAGGTGTCTGGTGGTGTTTCTGAGCTGTGGCTCAGTCCCTTTCCCTCGACATTTTCCTTCTCTTTTGTTGTGCATTTTCTCTTCCTAAACCTTTGAACATCAGACAGTTAAGACAATCCGTCTGATCACAGAACATTCTAATTCTAGAAGCCAAATTCGGCAAAAATCACCTAGGTAAGTGTTCTTTCACCTTCAGACAAGGTGGATATAATTTTAATATTTTGCAAATTAACTCCTGAGACCCAGGGCTGAACTGATAATTTGTTGCCCCTTGAAACTGATGGTTTAAAAATATTTGTTCAACAGGTATTAAGGAGAAAGGTTATATGTTCTTGATGGTGGTGCTGAAAAGGAGGCCTGCTCCTAGCTGTGCTGAGCCCTTCTGATTAACTCAGTTCTGATCCCAGACTCGCCTAGCACTCACTCTGCAAGCATATGCTGTTTATTTCCCCAGCTCATTCTCCTGAGAATCAGGTTAGAGATTCTTTATCATAACCTGAGCATGAGCCTTGGAAGCCTCTGCACCCATCCCCAGAGTCTTAACAAAGTAAATCTTCTGACTGCTTGTCTCTAGAGGAATTCTAGTAAATATGATTTCTTCTGCTTTTTATATCCCTATTGATATCTTTCACTTAGTGACATTTAGCTCTCCTTATAGATGGATGTTCTGGGCTCCCTACCCTTTGATTCAGCTTGGCTAATAATTAAGTTCCCAAAAGATACACAAATGTACAATTTTAATGCTATGGTGGCTATAAAATAACAAGGGAATGCTGTTATAACAATATGGAGCAAAGTGATGGCCAAAATTTGAAACAAATTTTGATAACTGATAAAAATTTTGATAACTGATAAAGATTTTAAACACAAAAATTTTGATAACTGATAAAGTTTCTTTTTCATTTGACTTTTTAATGCTGAATTTTAATTTTTAAGGAATTCTAAAAATTTACCAATTAACTGACAAAAATTTTTATTTTTTTTAAAGATTTTATTTATTTATTTGTTAGAGAGAGAGAGAGCACAGGCAGACAGAGTGGCAGGCAGAGGCAGAGGAAGAAGCAGGCTCCCTGCCGAGCAAGGAGCCCGATGTGGGACTCGATCCCGGGATGCTGGGATCATGACCTGAGCCAAAGGCAGCCGCTTAACCAACTGAGCCACCCAGGCGTCCCGACAAAAATGTTTTTGAAAGAATGTATTTATTTCCATTTTAGCAAAACAGTGGGAAAATTTTCTGCTCTATGGTTAGATACAATGGCCAAGGCTAAGCAAAAAGATAATATGGGGGTAATTTTTTATTTTTACTTTTTATTTTGGAAAATTTCAAGCATAAGCAAAAATGGACAGGATGGTAAAATGAGCCCCTATGTACCTGTCATTTAATTTCAATCACTTGCCTCACAAGACTAATCTCATGTCTTCATGCCATCACCTTCCCCACCCCACCAAGTTTCATAAACATCTCAAAAGGCTAAGATATATCAGTACAAACAAGGTGAAACTTCATCAGCATACACAGAAAATTCTCCTTTTCAGGACTTTTAAACGTGTGCCTTTTAATCAACTTAATTGATTTCAATGTTAAGGGTAAAAAAGAACTGGCTTTAAAAGAACTTTTGAGGGATGCCTGGGTGGCTCAGTCAGTTAAGCCACTGCCTTCAGCTCAGGTCATGATCCTAGGGTCCTGGAATTGAGTCCCACATCGGGCTCCTTGCTCAGCAGGGAGCCTGCTTCTTTCTCTGCCTCTGCCTGCCTCTCTGTCTGCTTGTGCGTGCTCTCTCCCTCTCTCTCTCTGTCTCTCTTACAAATAAATAAAGAAAGAAAGAAAGAAAAAAAGGACTTTTGAGGGAAAGATCTGAATGGGTCAGCTCGATATAAATTAGTTTCATGAGAGAATTCCTCAAAAAATAGGCACCATCTAAACGAACAGAAAAGTAATTTTCAGATAGAAGAAATCATCATAGGCTCTTGTCTTGTGGGTCCTTCGCTGAGATGCTATCTTAACTATGAACACCACATTTTAAGGAGGATAATGTACAAATAATCCTGGGGAACCCCTAGAAATGGTGAAGATTCTAAAAAACTCATATAAGGAGGAAAAGAATAAATGGGCACATCTCATTTGGATTAGAAATAATTAAAAAGTTGAGAGACAAAAAAACTGCCTTTGGCAACTGAATCACTGTCCACTGAAAAGGGACTCATTTTGCCAAATTAATATGGTGGGTTTTTTTTCTGATCCTTTGCAGGTTTCTGTTGGTTTAATTTGGTGATAGATTTTAGACTTTTTAACACTCTTTGTTGTAGTATAAACTACATACCAGACATACTAAAAACTGAAAACTGTCTTTCAGATGCTGACTGTTTTCTAAAGGAAAAATGGATCAAATATGGATTTGAAAAATATTGTCAATATGGGCTATGAAAATGAATAATTTAAGCATCCCCTGTAATGATACCTTGGGAATCTTCTAAGGAGGGATGAAAGTTATTTTTTTATTAAAAAAAAAAAAAAGAAGAACTAGATCTTAGGGACATTGCTCTATGAATTGAACTTTCTGGAAAAGAAGGATAGGTTAATAAGGGAGAGGGAAGGGAAGTGTGATTAATAACAAAAGAAGCCAGAAGATCAGAATATATCTAACACTTATTACTTCTTAAAACAGAGTGTAAAATGTGATTTCTGGACCTCACTGTGAGTTGAAATCAGATAGTTCAGGACAACTTAATGATTTTAAAGCAATGTATTAACTTGAAAAATTCTAAAAATTCTTTGTTTTTAAAAATAGGAAGGAAAAAAAAAACCTTGAAAGCATGAGGGATGTAACAGGTTCAAAAAACATTTCTATTGATGTTGTAAATATCGAAATGGAGCATCAAAATGGTTATTAAATCTTCTCTGAAGGACTTCAGAGTAGAAATTATTCTTCCCTGTGATGTTTTGATTGTGTCTTTGTCAGCAAGCGGGTGCCCAGATACTCCTGATAACCAGCCTGGTGACAATCTCAGGAAATGAGAGTATTATTCTTTGGTCATAAAATCAGTGATTGTAAAGTGTTTTCTAAAGAATAATGGGAAATACAATGTGAAGGATGACATGTTCCATGTTTAAGGAGTTGTGATGTGTGCTGATCCCATAGACCACGGGAAAGCTGATCTCAGCTTCCCCCCACCCTCATCTCTGTCTCCCACCACCCCCCCCTCACCCCAACAACAAGAGCTGTGTAATATGCAGAATCTTTAGGAGGCAGCACCAACACCAGGTGAACAGCTCACTTCAACCACCAGCCTGTTCAGATTGTTCCCATGTCTGGGCAAAAGAAATCCCTCCTAGGAGGCAGGATGGCCTGCAGACAGTGCTTGGTGGTGCCTGTGCTACCAGCCCCCCAAACCGAATGGCTGGTAGTGTGAGCTACGTGCAGAGTTGTGTTTCCAGTTCAGGTGAGTGAAGCGTGCAGACCACCTGCTATTCTGAGTGCCTCTGCCCTGAGCATGTACCATTGGGTTGGAATTTGTTTCTTCTCTATCAAAAGCATAAATCTAAAATCCAAAACAACTCGATACGGTGTGACAAGTGCCAATTTCTCTATAGTAATGTGGGCACAGAGTTATTTTCCTCATGCCTCCCTTTCAAGAACTCTGAATGAACCCAGGTAGGGCATCATTGAGTTGGTAATCTAAGCTAAGGCTCCATTATTGTCACAATATTTCAGTTTAGTTATAAGATGTAAGTTAAATATGAAAATATGGGTAATCGAGCATGAATATGTACTGAAATTCTATACTTGGACTTAGGAAAAAGCCATAATCTGTATGGAAAATACCAATTGTTTTTTACAAAATTAAAAGAAATGCTTGGGTATTTCCAGATTCTGCTCCCAACAAGACCTTTTCTTCTTAGCCTGCTATGATCCCTCCAAGAAAAACCCATTTGATCAGCTACTGGGCTTAGTGTGTAAAAACATCAAGCCCAGGGCTAGTCTGGTGCCGACTTAAGTCCACCAGTTATTAGTTTGGTGCATTGAATAACTGCTTGGTGTGTTGGTTTTCTCATCTGTGAAATGGGATTATATCAGATTCAACCTCACAGTCTGTGGAGAAGACATATTGGATAAAACATGCAAAAGACTTAGTGCCTGGTGTTTAGATATCTGTTTCTTGATGAGCCAGGTATAAGCCTGCCTCAGTGCTTTGCTTGACCCTCTCTTCTGCCGCAAGTATTTGCAAAGCTCACTCTCCTTTGTCCTTTAAGTTTTGACTCCAATGTTACTTTCTCAATGAGGCTTTCCCTCACCACCTTACATAAAATGACAACACTCTCCCCCTCAATGATCCCTCTTTCTCATTACCTGCTTATTTTTCTCCTTAGTTCTTATCATCCTCTAATGACAGTATATTTGACTTATTGTCTGCGCACAGTACTCACTCTCAATATTAGTTGAATGAGTGAATGAAAAGACACACACAAGCCACTCTTACAACTAATGTCCTTTATTTCACTTATTGTCATAAACTCTGATGTGGTACCCTTCTCCATTCCCTTTTTGTGTATTTTCCTCCCTTACATTAGATCATGAGCTCCTATTATTTCATCGTGTTCATGTAACATTTGGCAGAGACTCGGTTTCTCTACAGACTCTAGCCTCCACAGGATGAGAGCCCATATCTCTGGTCAAGTTTGCATAAGGAAGAAGTAAATTCACCTTCTTACACATTTCTAAGTACAACAGAGTATGAAGAGGATTTTTCCTGTGTGTGTATCTCTGACAATTGATCCAGTGGTGCATCTGCTACTTATAAGACTGTACATGTAGACAGGTTATGAGACTGTGATGCCAGTTTATTGAAAGAAAGTAAAAAATGTTTTAGGATTGATTGAGGTTTTGTGCATGGGCAGAGTGTGAACAATGTGAGAGTATTACATTATAGGGAATGGTGGCAGCAACATGGTGGGTCAAAGGCAGTATCATCAGTAAAAAACCACGAGTCCTAGAATCTATTATCATAATTATCATCACTTGTCACAGCTTTTGAGATTTTGCCTGAGCTGGGATCTATAGTGAAGGTGTTCTCTGTTGACTCCCCACAATACCCACTTCCATGAACATAGATCATTCCCCATGGTGTATCCTGGCACACTGGGCCATCACACCCTTCGTGTGGTGTACACATTATAATTTCGATGAACAACTTGGAAAGATAGGAAGAGGATTTTTACTCTAAGGAATATTGGTTTAGCATTTTAGAAAGTTTGAAGTAGAGGCAATTTGGAAAATGTAGTGGTAGGTATCTCCATGAGATGGCACTCATTATCTTCCTTAGTTTTTATTTAAAGTTTTTAACATATTCATATTCATAGTTATATAGTATGGATGTAAATATATATATATTTATATACACACACACAGAAATATGTGTGTGTTTATCTTTGGTTTTATAATTTACCTAGATAATTCATATTCTTTTAATAATTCAATCACATTTTTACAAATTGTCATTCATTTGGGCCCCTTGAGGATCCTGGGATGGGTAGCGTGTAGGGTACTATGTTGGTGGGTGTAGAGAGGGAATCATTAGCTTTATCCTCTTCACTTCCACCCTATGCTCTTTTTATGCTAGAGGACAAAAATACGAAGCTGCCTGTGAGCCTAGGAATCTATGCACAGTAGGCAGGGATGAAGCCCAAAACCACAGAGACAGAATAAACAGGAATGTAATGAGATGAACTATTTATAGAAAGAGTACTATCTAGATTGTTGGGGGACTGAGCAGGCTAGTAATTTGAAAAGCTAATGACTCTGTAGAAGAAAAACCCCCCAAAACAGAGGCTCACTTGCTCCTGTTAGCATCCGAGACCTGAAAATAACTCTCTTCTCCTTTGTTAAGGAAGGTCAAACATGAATTAAAATAAGATCTCCTGTATTTGAGGTTCTCTCACTAGCCACTGCGTCCTGTGCTCCGGTTAGAATGCTCCACAAGTGACAGACCTCAGCATGGATTTTGAGGTCACAGACTCAATTGTAGTCAGCTGGAGGATCAACCAGGCTCTGGATCATTATGGCATAATTTTGTTTTCATTACATTAGCACTAAAAGGGGGGAAAGAGCAGGAATTTAGATAAAAAAGCACATCAGATAGTCTATGGGGGAAATACAAGCTTCTCAGTGACAACATCAACACCTATCAGCAGGCTGGATATTGCACTCAAATTGACCTTGTAGGCATTCAAACTAAATTGGCCCTTGGGAGACAGACATGGAGAAGGCACTTCTAGCATTTTCTCATGTCACACCTTAACTAATGGCAGCCAGTCCCACCTGCCTTTCAGGAAACTCTTCTTCATGTGGTCCCTTCCTCACTCGGAGAGCCCTCTGCATTAGTTTTCCTCTGTGTAAATCCCTAATATCATGACTTATATTTATACAGCACTGGGTTAATTTCAAAGTATTTTGACATCTAAGAATCAACTTCATTCCTTTTAACCACAATACCATGGAGGTTGATAGATATGTTCATCCTAATTTCACAGGTAAGAATCCTGAATAGGGGAGGTGATTTATCTGAGGTCACAAAGGAGACAGAATTAAAGCCTGAAATGGACAGAAACTGGTCCCCAGACCAGTAGCCCACTCTGCCTTCTGCATGATCATGTGAAAAGCCCAGTGTTGATACATCATAGGAACTAAAGGCTCCATTTCCTTCCCTAGCAAAAGCAGGAGTAGGGTAAGTAAGTTAACACTGTCTTCCCAGAGGATATATTACATGTGGTGATTTCCATCCCTAAATATTATTTGCTATAACCTTCTTGGGGATGACCTCAGAAAAAAGGCACACTATACTAAATCTCTTCTCATCCCCAGACTGGATTCTCATTCAGACCACTACCCAGCTCTTTTTCAGTACTGCCCCAAGCATAGCAAGAAAGCTTATTTTCATATAGCAAGGGTATTATTCAAAAGACAATTTGAATATGGCCATTTGCGTATTTTTTTCTAAAGCTTGTGTTTGGATTACCTGCAGGGAAATCTTAAAATACCCTGAAAATGAATGTAATTTCCTATATGGTAGACACACATATATAGAACATTGAGTCATTCTCAGTGCATGTGTGTGCGTGTGTGTGTGCGTGTGTGTGTGTGTGTGTGTGTGTGTGTGTGTTGAAGAAACAGGAGATGTGTTCTTTGGAAAACAGCTGATCCATAAACTCTCATTAATTCATAGGCTAACAAGTCAGTGCTTTATTTTCCAGTCCTTTCCTACTAGATTTAGTCTGAGGATACAGAAACAAATCAAGAAAAAAGCCAAAAGTCTGAGGTATGAAAAGCATCAAAAAAAATTCAAATTTGCCTTCTTCAAAGATCTTGTTCAAGCTACCCAGGACAGCCTGAGACATGTCAGACTCATGCATGGTTGATGCGACTCTACCCAGTAACTTTCTGCTTGCTGCTTGGCAACCAGCATGTCGTTGTTCCCATGCATACATATGCGTAGACTATGCTTGCCTCTCTCACATTCTCATTCTCTGTATGTTCCCTGTGTATATGTGTGTGCTATATGTATGTTTAAAGTCATTTTTCTATTTGAATTTTGGCTGCTTCTTATTTTTGAAAGACCAAAGGAAAAGAGTTGAAAGAAAGCAGTTTGCATAAAAAAATCTGTTTCACCGAATTGGCTCCAGACTCCTTGTACTTGTACTTACACTCACGCACACACACACATACAAAAACCTCTTTTACCCCTCTGTCATGATTTAAATAATTAATAGCTGCTTTTTCTCAGGCCCTTTGGAAGAAGTACTCTTAGGGATTAGAAACTCCATGATTCCTCTGCCAAAATGCAGCAGATTCTTCTTCAAAGCTGTGACCCTGTTGATTTTGCTCACTGCCAAATTTCACATCATGAAAAAAAATAGCTTGATATTGGAGTGATTAAATTTCAGGGATAGCTGACAGAATGGAGCTCTTCAAAACCTAAATTCTGCCAATTTTGATGTCTTTAATTTATTCCAACAACCATTTAAGTCTAAATGCTTCCATTTTAATCATATTAACAGTAGATTACAAAGACACTGAACACCCAGAGAACTCCAGTTTCAAAATGAACTTGGCTCTTCCCCCTCCTCTTTATGTTTGGAATGATCAAATATCTTCTGGCAGAAGCCATTAGCCAGAGCCAGCCCTATTGTAATTTCCCTTTGATTCCCTCTGTTTCTTCAGCCAGAGGCCTGGACGTTGGCACTTGCCCAGATAGCACAGAGGAAATAAATGCACCTACTATCCAAACAACAGCAAAGGTACTGAGTTCTCTGTGCCAGCATTTAGCTAGCTCACCTTGAGAGCTCACATTTTCCTTGTATATGACTGGTGCTACAGAGAATCAAGGATGAAACTAACCCATGTCAATTCACAGCAACTCAAGAGCCCTGGTCTGACTGGCATCATGCTCTAACCAGGGACGCAACAGCGATGGCCCCCCAGACCATGGGCTCTTGGCCCCACTTTTGGATGGCACCAGTTAGTAGTGCATTAGGCCTTCAATGGGGCCAATGTTGAGATCTGTTCAAGTCAAGCTTGAGCCCTTGCCAGCTTGCCCATTTCTCTGGTAGTGTACTCCTATAAAGCTGCGGGAAACCTGAATATTTAATGCAGATATTTTATTTGTAACCAAGCGCCTCTGTTCTCCAGGGTCTACTTTCTGTCACCAGCCTACATCACAGGAAATAGAATAAACATTTTTCTGCCCTGCACAAGCCAAGCTATTTTCATATTTTGTTTCCCAGAAGTCATCCAACTGCATGTGTGCACAGATTCTAAAAACTCTAATATCTCCTGTTTTTGTGATATTGCCTGGTAGGTCCAAACCTGGGCTTTCCCCTCAGCCAGCCCGTTTTTACCTCCCAGGAATGCCCCTCACTACGTGACATGCAGCAAGCTAATCATGCTTTCTGAGATTTGGTTTTCTCAGTTATTAAGGTGGAAGAAATAATTGTATCTCCTTACGCAGTGCTACTGTGAGAAACAAGGGAGATAATGCACAAAACGTACTTAACAGAGTCTGGCCTATAGTAAGTGCTTAATAATGCATTTAATATAGTAAGTGCCTAAGTGCTTTGCCAGTGGTATTGTTAATATGATCATTATTAATATTATCCACTTATAAATGGCTTAAATTGAAGATTTATCATGACTTGATAACTACACAGAAAGAGATGAGGAAGCTGTAAGCTACAAGAATTGCTATACAGGAAGGGCTTTAGGGCAGCAATGTACTTGGAAGAGGAGCTGGGGTATTGCCTTGTGCTGTATTCACATACTAAGCACACTCATTTTCCTTAGATTGTGTAATGATTTAATGTGTCTTGGTGAATACAGGCAGTGATGGAGACCTACGAAACCATCCTACAGGATCTTCACATTATACTCCTTCTACTCTACCCCTTGGGTATTCCATGTCAGACTTTTCCTGAAATTTTATCTCTGATGGTCAAGAACACTTAACGATTTTTGAAAATTATTTTACAAAGTGTCTTATTCCTGCTTAAAAAAAAATCTTTGAGATACACTGTGAAATAGAATTAAATATCTAAGCACAGGCTGTTTTCTTCCTTTGTGCTGAATCAAGGAAGAATCTTCTAAAGCTAGGTTCTGTTGATAACCTTGGGAGATATCACTACAACCTTTATGGATGGAATCCCATACTGAAAGATGAACTGAATGAATCATATATGAGGTAATTTTCCTCAATCAGGCAATAAAGGTAATGGAAAAACAAGATTTTTTTTTAAAGTTTACCTTTCATTCAATCAACATATACTTTAGAGTATAAACCAGAAAGCTTTGAGATTGTGAAAGGTGAAATGGAATGTTTCTGGTACCTCAAAGTAGGTAGAAAATCAAATTTCTATTCAATAGAAGTCAGTGATATTCTCCTATATATTGGTTTAAGACTTGGCTCTAGTTCAATAAACAAAGCTAGAATGAGTTATTTTTTTTTCCTGAAATGATAGGCCCTGCACATAGAGATTGAGACTCAAAAGAAATGATAAAACACAAATATGAATTAATGCCACCTCTGAGCTTCCTGAAAGAGAAGCTTCTCTAGCCAAAGAGACAAATGAAGTGTTAAAATTTCTCACCTCCTCCAGAAGAGTCTGATGTTTACATTTGAGAAGGGAGAGTGAAATCTGGGGGGCATTCATGGGTCATCGAGAAAGCAGAGTCTACTCTTTTTTTATAAGTTTGTATTTATTTGGCAGAGAGAGAGATAGCAGAAGAGAGAACACAAGCATGGGAAGTGGGAGAGGAAGAAGCAGGTTTCCTGCTGAACAGGGAGCCCACGATCCCTGGACTCTAGGATCATGACCTGAGCCAAAGGCAGACGCTTAATGACTGAGCCACCCAGGTGCTCCGGTAGAGTCCAGTCTTATGTGGCTGTCTGTAAAATTCCATAGTATTAAGGCTTTGAGTTTGTGCCCTGTTGTCCTAAACTGTCCTGGAATTAGGACGCTGGGCTCCCTTTTGGTTGGGTCCATTGAGGTGTATCCTGAATTAGGTGTAATTAGTCAGTCAAAGAACAGTCAGCCCGACCACTGGGGGATGGTCATCAGATATCTGGGTCAGTTTGCTGAAAACACCAAAGTATTCAGCCACTGAAACTCCATAAATATTACTCAATGGCCATCTTTAAAATGTGAGTAAAAGCCAATCACACTTATTTAGAGACATAGCCTTGACTAGAAAACTACTTCAACCATCTACATGTCTAAGATCTAGAGAGAACAGTCTGTGGACCAGAAAACAAAAAGTCTCTTTAAATGTAGCATTTTCTTGGAGGGTTCTAGGTCTCAGAAACTGAAAACACTTCCAACACGCAAGGGGAAATGAAATTTCTCAAATGAATAGGATAAAAGAAACAAGGTTTTCAAACTTGTTATCAAAGTTGGGATTCTGAGCACCAAATTCATCATTTTTTATAGCTATTTCTTTTTGGAAGCTGAGGATGTTTGGAAGACACTGTTTCCTACAGAACAATTTGATGAAGCGCAAGTAAATTCAGTCTATGCACAAGAAGACATGAGTTTTATTAACATGTTTCTAGTTGATGTTAAGACACATAGTTTAGGTCCTTCAGAACAATCTGCAATAAAATAATATAGTGACACCAATAACAAATGTAGAGAAATGACTTTTCTTATTTACCCTTTATGACACCATTTCTGCCAAGCATATAGACTCTGAAACTTCAGTGTTTTAATCCTTACTAATATTCTTCTAAATCTCTTCTTAATTTTTACTTCCATCTTTGACACCAACTATCTGTGATATTTACTGATCTCTTTGTGTCCTGTCATTCTCTCTGGTTTACAGAGCCTGAGTCATTTATGTGCATTTAGAGCTATCTTTGGATGCAGACCCGCTAAAGCACAAGGCAGTCTGATGATGAAGTACCTTTCCCATTTACACTTGTATAAAAGAATACCATCCACTTATCTGCAGTGTACTTCTCAAGTAAAGCAAGTTAGAGATTTGTTCGTATGTCGGCCTTTGTGTCCAATTTCTTTTAACTCTTAATCATTCTGGCAGCAAGTGCATTTGACATTAAGTGGACCACATACTGTGTCTTTGCATATAGTGTCTCCAAGTATTTGGGAAAAAATTTCAATGTCAATGCTAGAAAAAGAAATGTAATAAAACAAGATTGGAGAAATCAAGTCAGTTACTTAGGAAAGTATGCCCAATTATGATATAATCTGCCCAGTATGTACCATGAGTATTTTAGAAATAAAGCAATGTTGTCTGTAGGGAGAGATGAATGCTGAAACTAAACAGTTTCTGAAGAGCAAACATAAATGAATGCACTGACTCTTAAGACCTTGGCATAGAGAATACAATAATGAGTTGTTTTGACAAGTCCAAAAAATGTTTCTGTCTCTCCTCTTTCCTATGATTTGGCATCTCTTTTACCTCATATTGATTTGTTCCTCATTTCCCTTGCAATAAAATTTACCTTCTTGTAAACATATCATATGATATTCTTTCCACAAAGACTATTTCTAGAGCTTCTACCTTCTTCCTAAACGATTTACTACTTTTTTGTTCGTACCTTTTTAACTCCTCCTTCCACTGAAAAACCAAAACCAAAAATTTAGCCAGCACAGAATAAAATGCTACATTTTCCCAGATTATCCAGGGAGTGAAGACAAAGATGGATATGGAGTTCTGTGTAGACGGCCATCTTAGCTATACAGATGAATAGTACTGAGGCTCCTTTGAACCTCAAGTCTTTGTCTCCAGAAGAATCTCCAATTCTGTCTTGTAACTAGATTGTTAATAACTGCTCTTCCTGCATCTCCATGTTACAGTGGGTGGATACACCCCTTCCTACTTCTTCCCATCCTTGACTCTTCTCACGTGTTCAGCTATGGCTGAGGGATAGGAGAAAAGATGCACTTCCAAGGGGGGAAGAGGATGCTGAATTCAGCCAATAGAATTGTGAGAAACAAGGTCTCTGTCATTATGGATACTTAATCACACTTTCCTTTTTAAGGTTTATTTATTTTTATTTTTTAAAAGATGTTATTTATGTATTTAACAGAGACACAGTGAGAGACGGAACACAAGCGGGGGGAGGGGGGTGGGAGAGGGAGAAGCAGGCTTCGCATTGAGAAGGGAGCCTGATGTGGACTCAATCTCAGGATCCCAGGATCATGACCTGAGCCATAAGCAGACATTTAACCAACTGAATCACCAAGAGTCCCTGTTTTTAATGTTTAAATTTTGTCTAATGTTCCTGACCAGAGGTTCCATTTCTTTTCAAGTGCTAAGTTGTTTCTCAAAGGTAAATTCTAGATCATATTGTTTTCATAGTCTTCACCAAGGTAAGTACTGCTCAGATGTGCACAGGGCTGTTTGAATAAAGCATTTGTTTCTTCAGGCAAAATATATGTTCTGCCTGCAGATTGCATAGCAAAACACTGCGGCCCTCTTCTGCCTTTCCTCTCCTCAAGGGGATCATATTCCTGATTGGGAAAGCATGATTTTTGAAAAATTAAAGCTGAATTGAACAATTTTCTCTGGATTATTATCAGGGCTTAACCTATATTAAATGAGCTAGCTTTTGAGTTTTAGAAGGTCAGCTCATCACGGTGCTTTCAGTTCCATGGCTTTAAAACCTGTAAATATGCCCCAATCCAAATCTTATGTTTTATAAATGAGAAAACAAGGCTGAGAATGGCGAAGTGACTTACTCAAGGCTACATAGCTACCTTGTGGAAGAAAGTGGCTGATATCCCAGATTTTCTGATGCTTTCATTTACTACAACATAAATGAAAAAAAATTTACAATAGTTCTACAGATATGTATGTGAAGACCACATGCACCCACTGAATATGTTTAAATTGATCTTCATGTTGAGAATTCCTTCATAGGTGGATCAGTATGGTATCTCCCTCAGAGTGGAGGAGCCCACCAGTGCCAAGATGACCTCCTAATCCTTCAGCTAGAAGATACAGTTGCTCAGCACTGTACATTTATAAAGGCCTTTCACACACACATGCTGGCATTCTTCCCTCACTCTAGCTCTAAGAGGTTGATATAATTAATAGTTTTACATTTTAGATGAGGACACCAAACATTCTCAAGTAAAATCCTCTCTGTTGCTCAAATGACAAGACTTCATGTTGAGAAAGACCTTGTCCAAGCTTGGGATCCATTTAGATCCCCTTCAAAATTAGTGGGTGTGTCTATACTCCCTTAGCTGGAGAGCCCTGAGAGAAGAGGGATACAGAGAGAGCACGATCTGACTTCACACACCTGGCCAAGTACACACATGTGCTTACATGTAAGTTTTGAGGAAATGGCATATGAATGATTGGTCCCCAGGTCTCTTACATTTATGATGATGAATCCTATTTGGTGGTACCCCAGTTTTAAAATTTTAAATTAGTTTTGAGTTGGAAAGCAATGATAGTTCCTATTAAGTTATTTTGGACAAAAACATTTTGTAAACAAGCAAGCATTGAAACAAATATTTTTGCTTAAACTTCTACTTTATGAATCATTTAAGAAATGCACACAAATCATGGCAATGTGTTTTTTCCCCCTCTGGATGACTTTTATTTCAACTTTTCCATCTCTAAGAACATTTTCAATTATTTATAATCACATTTTATAAAGTTGCTTTGCTGCTAGAGCCAAGATAAAAGCATATGTAATTTACCTTCACATTTTATTTCTGTCTTCACCAGTAAGAGATCTGTTTTCTCAAGAGGGTTATACTGTCATGAGGGGATATTCCAATAGTTCTACTGAAGTATATAAAAATATTAATATTTTTTCTAAAATGAAAAAGACATGTAACAAAAGAAATTTTTAATATAAAAGTTGATAGTGGTGCACATTGGTGGTTAGTGTTCTTCCTGAGAGGAGACCCAAAATATAGCCCACCTAATATGAAAATAAATAAAACTCTTACTTCTTTAAGGAGCCTCAATGCAGAAAGAAGAATATACCCAATACACTCAGAAAATTAATAACATATCATTAATAGGAACATTCTGACTTTGCATAAAGTCGTCAAAATAATCCCATTGTCATGGAATTGTCAGTATTAGAGAATCGACATGGAGAACAACAGAAAAAGAACACCTCATGCAGACCAGAGACAGAAAGATGGCCTGGGCAGGACTGGGAAGAAAGTGGGGTGTGGCCTATGCATTGCCCATCTGCTCCTCTTAGGGACACTCTGGGGTCCTGCATCAGCATGCCTCCTGTGCCTGCTCCGAAATGCCATCCAGTCCCTGCTCCAGTCCTACCCATCTATTTTAGCTACTACTGCTAGAGGCAACTGCTCTCAACTTCCTGATTCCTTAGAAAACAGTCTGATGAAATGAAGCTCACTAAGGCATTTGTGACTGACAATGGAGACAACTGATCACATGCTCCTGAGCACTGATTGTCCATGAGATGCCCCCTTAGCTCAAAGTGCGGACAGGAGGTAGAGTTTTTGACCAATAGCCTTGTTAATTGTTCTAGAGAGTAAGAAAGTATTAAGAAAAGGAAAAAAAGAAGGAGATCTGGGTTCAAGGTCTGGCTTAAAATCAAGCGACTCCCCTGCCTTGAATAAGCCACATGTCCTGTCTATTGAATAAGCCACATGACCTGCCTATGCTTTCATCTCGCCCTGTAATAAATGAAGATTTAAAGGGTGTTTTGTGACAGAACAAAACAGATCGCCAATTATTTTTATTACTGCTGGTATTTTAGGAGTTTCAAAATCATTTTGCCTCTCCTGTACATTTCTTATGCAAATCATAAGTCAGCCATACTACTACTAACGTTTTCAAACACCAACAATACAGGACACACAAAGAAAATCAGAGTAAACTAATTTTCCCTTCTTTTGCATTCATTTTTGTTTCTTTCAAATACAAAGATTCACACCTACCTACTGCCTGATGGACTTTTTGCCCTTAGAGCTGGTCAATATTTGATAAAGGAGTGGGGAAAATGCAAGTGTGCAAGAACTGGATGCTTCTGAGCCTCGGGTCTCCCAAACCCCTTGGGCAAGTGGTCAGCGGGGAGATGGTGCACTGGGCCAAGAAGCCTCTCCCAGCTGGTGGAGAGCTTCCGTGTGGGCTCTGCTGGCTCACGGGACTGCTTCTTCCCTAGCTGTGCAGTTCAAAACTGCTGATTCATGCTCATGATACAAGTCTAATGACCATGAACGCGCTCTGATTTTTTTTTTTTCTTCAGGCACATTTTCTTGGTTACCAGGCTCATGAGATGCTAATACAAATTGGCAGACTTGAACTGAAACAACAAAAATATGATCTGCCACTTGGAAGGAACAAAGCACAAAAGACTCCAAGGCTGCCCTTTTGCCTTGGGTTTTCCTTTCAGTGGTGAAGGCACACAGTAAGTGCTCAACAAAGAGATGGGGCTTTCAAGGGAGACCCATGGTGACCATTAGGATTTTAAATCACTCTGAGCATTAATTCCTTTCATTTAAAATAAATTTCCTTTGAGCCCTTTTAGTAATGTGGCATAAAGAGACTCTCCGCTAGTTTCTCTCTTTGTGTCGAATAGCTCTGGGTCAGCAGCATCTACCAAATCCAGGGAGGCAGAAAAGTCACATTTTGCCTTTTCTCCAAATCCATCGTGGCCACAACCTGGCCTCATCTTGCTTCTGAGTCATATAGGAAAGGTTCATGGGAGGTCACCCCAGTTCCATAGACTAATTTGGAGTTTTAACATATTGCTGTTGAAATAATGCTTAATCTCTTTTTGTCAGCTGGCTGGATGATACAATGATATTCCCCCGTGAAAGCTGAGGAGCACAGCAAGTCCTCCTTCGACAGCCGGCAGCAGATAGCAGCCTCACAAGAAAGTGCCGAAGATTCTGCAGAAGAACCAGCCTTCTGCAACACACAGATATTCCCAGAAAGACAATTCCGAGACCAGTTAGTTCATCAGTGGCTGTGTTTTCATGGCACTGCTAAGTGGAATGCCAAGGCTGTTGGCTCCTATTTTATTAAGGTTCTCCTCTGTCTGACTGGGACTCACATATTTTCTGACCACAAACTTGGAATTTACTGTAAAGTGAGGGAGCCGATATGAACCAATCAAAATTTTCCAACCAAATTCAACTCAGATTTAAAGTTGTCTCTTTGTGAAACGAGATTTTCTTTATTATCTGGGAATGGGTCAGGTAGGCGGGTCTGGGTGAGTCTGTTTTAAGATGTTAAAGTAAACAAACAGACAAACAAACAAATAAATCACCTTGGGTAATTTTGTGCCAGAGGCTACAGCCTTCTGTTGATAAAAAGGAAGATGTTTAGTTTCAATTGGAAAGGCCATGCTCTGCTACACTGATTTTAAAAGTGATGTGGTGATAAGCTTCGAAAAGGGTAAAGAAATTCCTTGCAAAGCAGAATGAAGATGAAGATTTTTTTTTCATCGCAAAGGAATAAGATTCAAATCAAAGTCCTGAGAAAAAGGTCATTTTGAGATACAGAGAATTATAGGTTAGTTCTAATTTGTTGAAGTTTATATAGCCTGCTTCTAACTGTTCCTTTAATCAGTTCAGCACTTAGAACAATCTTGACATGGTTATTACCACCTTATAATAAAAATACTGGGGCACCTGGGTGGCTCAGTGGGTTAGGCCCCTGCCTTCAGCTCAGGTCATGATCTCAGGGTCCTGGGATCGAGCCCCACATCGGGCTCTCTGCTCGGCGGAGAGCCTGCTTCCTCCTCTCTCTCTCTCTCTGCCTGCCTTTCTGCCTGCTTGTGATCTCTGTCAAGTGAATGAATAGAGTCTTAAAAAAAATTAAAAAAAAATACTAAAAATGAGAATTTTATTTTATCTTCTGCATTCTAGAATGCCAAATCTTAGTGTCATCTAAACAACCCAAATCCTACTTTATCCTTGGAAGGCATCCAGACACAACAATCTATTCAGAAACCCTTACGGATAACCGTGATGGTTGGATTAACCCTAGATGATGAACCAAGAACAAGTAGTCATCAGAATCCCTTCAGGTCCCTAGGGCTGTCACCAAGTAGCACTGTGGGCAATATCTGAAGGCTGATCTCTGTGAAACTGGAGGACTCCAAACATCACTCCCATGAGGAGTATCCAGGGCCACAGAAGCCCAGACAGAACAGCCCTTGCCTTTGGACTCTAGGGCAAGTATCTAGGAAGGAAGGTTTTAGAAGGAAGTTATGTTAAAATTTCTATCCTCATTATTTGGATGCAGAAATGAGGCACAAAGCAGTCAGTAACTCCTCCACATTCCAGCAACCAAGGAATGAATTAGAATCCATTTTTTTCTGCCCCTGTGCCTTAAGTTGGCCATCTATCCAATCATTTTCCTTTTGTGAAAGGAAAAGAAGAAATAGAAAATTGGGTAAACAAGCACAAAAGCTGAATTCTGAGGTCAAAGCTAAAACCAAAATGACACAATAGGAGCAATTTTCCAATGATCTGTTGTTTGAAGACTGGGGACCAGACACAGGTTCCAGGAAGGACCAAGAAACAAGGTCCATTTGAAAAGTAATATTTGACCCAGAGCAAGGATATTGAACAAAATTATGAAAAGTTGATCCTGACATCATATAGTTCCTTCTAATAGCTGGCTGGATTAGTCAAGGAATTAAATTCTCTATCCATACTCCCCCCCCACACACCCTCCCCCAACTAAAGAAGGGCTAATTCAATCCTTCAAGAGCCTATATCCATACCCCAAGTAGTTGAGCAGTAACAAATGATTAACATGGAAATGGTCAAAACAGCATGTCTTTCCTATGCAAAAACTCTCTAATGGAAGGAAAATATGTTGGATTAAGAGCCTGCTTGTTTTAAGACAGAATATGTGAGGAGAGAAGGAATAATAAAGGCAAAGATTAGGAAAACAGAAAAGATGGCAATAAAACAGAACAGGCCAGAGGAGCCTTGACTTGGGACCATTGACCTCTCTGATCTTGCCCTTGACAATGGTCATCTTGTCACCCTCTGTGCCCAGCTCCAGGGTTTGTATTGTTACCTGGAAGGCTCTAGTTCCCATTAGAGTATCGGAGCTGTGGCCCACCTCTGTTCAGAACCCCAGCCCAGTCCATGTTATAAAAGGAAAACAAACTGCAATGTAACAACTGGAAGTGAAAACTCTTAACTAAGAATTTCTAAAATGTTACTGTGGACAACTGACTGAAATAAGCAAAAGAGCAAGTACCTTCATTGAACATTTACTAAGCAAGTACTGTATGTCAGTTATCATACCAGAAACTGTTTGCTCGTTGAATGTTCTTAAGAACCATAATGTGGAACTTTCCCCATTTTACTAGCATCAAGATCATGCTGTTATAAATGAAAGGACTGGTATTCATTTCCTGGTGGATTTTAATTTCCAACTAATAAAGATACAAGTGGGATTTCTGCACATATGGTAAATGTACATAAATATTTCAAGATGCATGATGATTAACAAATATCTTTGTTATAAAATTATAACAGATATCACAGACCAACACTCGATGAGGCAAAATTTTCCATCTATCATTTTGAGCACAGTGAAATCTAAACAAGTAATTCTCAATGAGAGGAGTCAGGGGAAGAGGAGCACATCAGAATTATTTGTGCAACATGTTCAAGTACATCTTGCATTCCTATTCCCTCCGTACCCCACTTCACTTCCTTTGGTCAATGTTATTGGTAGACTGTGTCTTATTCCTTAGAAGTGCTCAGTCATTAAGAGAAAAAACAAAAAAACAAAAAACAATGTCCTGACATCACTTTGTAAATTTCCACACAAGCAAATGTTTCTATGTTTCATTATCCTATATATACCGGATATGTCATTCCCTATGTCTAGGATATATTCTTCAGCTAAAGGAATTTCTAGATAATCTGTTTTCAAATTATTTAGATTCTCATATGTTTTAGTAGTTCATTTATATCACATACAATTGTATGGATACAATAGTCTCACGATAAGATGAATAATTTATATCTTTTATTTGCTTCATTGACATACTCCGCACATACACATACAATTTTATCAAGATACTGACTTCTGATCAGATTAAACATAAAGTAATTTACTTCACTAGAAAATAACAAATCTCCTATAATGGTATAGGAAATGATTTCAGTGAATCTGTCTACTTTATCATGTGTTCATTAACTTAATCAATATTGATTTATTATTGACAGGTACAGGCCAGGTAGTAGGGCTTTACCAGCTAAAGTAAAATTTATGCCCCCGCCTTCTTGAGATACTCATTTGCTTATTTTGGAGAAATCTCTTTCAGACTATGGAGGTACTGAATGATACTAAAGATATTCAGAAACATCAGACTAACTGTTGCTTCACTCTTGAATGACTCTTTTTATTGAAGATAAAACATTTGTGTTTCTCAGGTGACACTTTCCAGATGTCAGCATTTAGTAATAATTATTAGTAATGATTTAAATCACTGCCACTTAGCTTGTTATGTAGGCTAAAATTTGGGCTTTGAAGAACATTGAGTTCATCAAACTATAATGAAAACATGGACCAAACATACTGAAATGGGCCCTATGGACTCTGAGTACCTTAGCAGTGCTGATTTAGGGAATTCAGAGTAAAACTTTGATCTGTGGGTGGATCTATACTAGTAGCCTGCACTATATTCCCCAAGTCACCAGAAGAATGAGAGGCACCTGGGACTGGCAATCTTAAGGCCTGCATCTGAATCTTAGTTTGCAAGTTTGGAAATCACAGATAAATCACTTAATCTCTCTGAATTCCTGTTACTTCATCTGTAAAGAAAATAATGGTTTTGTTCCTATCACTGGAATATTATAAAGATCAAATGATCTAAGGTTTGTGAAATGTTCCAGAAACTGTAAAATGATATAGTATAAAATACTAGTTCTACAAAAATTTTCAGAAACTGTAAAATAATATATTAAAGTATGTTTTGCTACCAATGTCAAAATTTTATCTTAAATTTATAATAATATTTAAGCTTATTTACTATAATATATTTGCTCATTATAAACAATCTACAAGATTCAGAGAAGGGGCAATGTAGTATAAAGGCAAGAACTCAGGGTTGGAATCAGCTGAACTTGAATCCCAGTTACATAATTTATTGGCCAAGATCCTTTGCCCATGTTGCTACTCTGAACCTGTTACTTCATCTGTAAAACATACGTAAGGATACCTACCTGCATTAAAGGATATAATGTATGTAAACATGTAGTACAGTTGCTCAGTAAGTCGACACAATCAATGAGAAATATTTCTATCATTACAAAGTTATAATGGTCTTTGTTCTCCCCACTAACCATGGTTACAAATGTCCATTTGGCTCAAGGATTTTATCATATTCTGCTAGTTTTTTAGTGTGCTTTTTTTTTTCTTTTTGCAATCCTTTCCAAAAGCAAAAGATTCACAACTGCCATAATTATGAAAATGTATTAAATATGTAATTAACAAGTTAGTACTACAGTTATTTGTTCCACTAGAGGTTATATCCTACTAAGATAACAGTGAGTCTGGTTTGAAAGGTAACATAAGAAGAGGGTCATGCACAACTGGAGACACGTTCTTATCAAGGTGATTCTTGTTGAGGTTATAGCCTCACTTTGGTACTGTTGAATTTTGTATTTTCTTTTTCTTAAGGTGAATGTTTTGAAAATATTATCTCACCTGAAAGACTCTGGTAATTGGTAAAATGATGGTTTGTCTAAGAGAGAAAACACTGCTGCAAAAAAGTCCGATTTAGTATCATGACTTTTATTCATTTTTAATGCAGAATTTCATGGCTCATCTAGGAGTAAGCTGGTCTATCATAAGAAGTTGTCTTTTTATTCATTTTAGAAATTTCCCTGCTGTTACCATGTGTGTGCTTTTGAAAAACCAACACTATTTAAAAGAAAGGGGGCTTGTAGTCTGCTCTCTTTCCCCTCCCTCTTTCCAAGTTCACTGTGTTTGCCCTAAAAGTCCCTCTCAGAGTTTTCCCAATTCCTTCCTGTAGCCCATATTATTGAGTGTCATAGCTTAACAACAATCATCATTTCACATTAAACTTATAGTTCAGCTAATGTGATGGAATGGTCTCCATGCCAGAATCTCTTAATTTCTTTTTCTTTCTTCCACACAACTGCAGACTGGAACCAAATGCTTAGTCAAATATCTTTCTTACTAACAGACAAGAGGTGAGTGTTTTCCTGTTTTTCTTCCTCTCTCACCTTTATTCTCTATCTCCCTCTGAATTTATAAAACTGGCTTTAATTATAATTTAACAGTGTGCCGAGGGCCCATCAGTGATCCTCCAGATGGCTCAAACTGACCCATAAGAGTACCTTTCATTCCAAATTTGATATTCAAATAGCCAATATGTTCCTAGCAAGAACTGACTAAGCAGGTGACCTGTCTATTTGCAGTTAGTTTCTAATTACCTGCTTTCTGATAATGAATACTAATATTACTTAATATTATTGGTCTCCTAGGCAATGCTCTATATTTTCCCCCTTTGGATTTTTTGAATACTTACTCTGTGGATCAGTTGGAGGGAAGCCTTTAATTAAAAAAATATATATTTCATTATTTAAACCTGTTTTTTCTTCAGCATATGCTACAACATCTGAATGAAGGTCTTAAACTTCATGACAAAGAGTACCAGATATTTATTTGCAAAGAATTTCTGAGAAAGTGAAAAGTATAGCAATAAACAAATGAAGAGAAAAGAAAGATGGGTAAGAGAAAGGTATTATGTTTTACATGTTCTTCCATTTCCCCTCATCAAATTCTCTGCCAAAGTGTTTAAAGTTATATAATACCAATTTGGTTACTATAATGAAGAACTTGTACCATCAGCACAGATTCTGTATTTCTTTAATCCTCAAATAATGGAAATAGGGGCTCCAGAATGATCCTAAGAACTGTATATAAATCAACAATGGCAAAGTATATTTTAGAAATAGTAGCGTGTGCTTGTGTGTGCATGTATTAGTGTGTGTGTATGTGTATGATCCCATGGCCTTCCCTGATCTAAAATCAATTAATATAACAATAATATTTTTATAGTAAGTAGGTGAAAATATTCTTTCTCAGTGTATTTGAGTTGTCAAAATGTTTTTATCAAAACTAAGGAAGTGGAACTACTATTAAAATTCTAACAGAATGTAAAAATGTGAAGTTTATGTTCATACATAAGTTCATATATGAGTAAACCTAAAAGCCTTGGTTTTCAGTGTCTATTCTGAATGTTTGTGGTAATTCTACCCAATCATTTATTCAACTATTTGCTCACTTGGAAGACCTACTATATGAATATATACTAGGGGAGTGAGGAGGGTAAAAAGAAGAAAAGTAAAGGCATTTTGAGGAAATTTCAGGCAGACTGTAGCACATGAATGGATAAATGCCATTTATGATTTTTATCTTGCTTTCTCTACAGCATAAGAAGAGGGTCACAGCTGACATAGTTGAGAGAATGTAGATGGCTTTCTATGCCGTAATCTGGAACTTGGATTTAGCCCCTTTTTCAGAGATAAGGGGAAAATGGAATACCTTTTGAGAGGGTGAGTTTCACATATTATTGAATTTCTATGGATTTTCACTGTGACAGCAGTGTGAAGGGTGCCTAGAGAGCACCTGAAACTCCAGAAAAGTACATATAGGAGACCATTGCCATAGTTGAGGTGAGAGATGAGAAGGGCCTGAATCAAAACCAGAAAAGTAGGTATTTACAAAGATACAACGTATAGGTTGTAGTGATGATTACACATCAGAGATCAAAGAAAGACACCAGTCTAGGCTATTTTGCTTGAACAGCTGGGTGAACTTTTAAAATGAGGAATGTGGAAGGAAAGGCAGGTTGGTAGAAGATGATGAGATCAGATTGGGACATGTTGTGAAGTATGAGACATAGCTTTGTGGTAGAAAACTGAGGCACATACATCTCAAACTCAGTGGGGAGAGGCCTGAGATGGATAAAAAGATTGGTTTGTCAGATTGGGAGTCAACAGCATAGATGACTATTGAAATCCAAAGAGTAATGAGCTTGCCCAGAGAGAGCCTAGTTGGAGGAAAAAGTCCTAATAACAGAGCTCTGGAGAGCACAAACACTTAAGTTATCATTAGAAGAGAAATTAGAAAAGAAGTATTTTTTAAATAAGAAGGAAGACTGTCAGGACAGAGTCATGATTCAGAAGGGAAGGGAAAAAAACACTTTCAAAATTAAATAAGATGAGGACTGAATGATAATATTGTCTTCACCCGTAATTATGTCATTGGTAAACCATGCCAGAGCAGATTAGTACAGTAGATTGCTGAGGCTATGACCAGTAAAATTTAATATGCACCAATTTTATCAATGGATCAAGTCATCAATTCTAAAAATTACTTAGAAATAACTTATTCAAAAGAAATAAGTGCATTTAAAAATGAAAGTGCCTGTATATGCTATATATAAAAATGTTTTCTAAAAAATTCCTTCAAATTAGAAAAATTCTGATAAAAATAATTGTATTTTGAGAATGCAAAGCCATGCTTTTGGCCAACAGATACTGGACTAGCTGTGCATAACTAGAATGCTAAATAAAATATATAAAAATATATAAAATAATGTTTTCAGACATCGGGCAATAGGCAGCACAAGGCAGTATCTCTGGGAATGGAAATAAGAAAACACTTTTCTCATTACCTGTGTTTTCTGGCAGAGGCAGAGGCAAGAGGAAGAATCCATGCAAAGCACAGAGATCTCATTAATCAGAGTTTGGAGAGATTGGGGTATTTGGAATAGCAAAATAGAACAATGGAGAGAAAGGAGTACACTCAGCAAGAGCTCCAGAAACCTGCACAGGGCTATCCTTGAGACTTGGTATAATAAAAAATTGTCCATGTTAGGAACACTTTACAAGGTTGAGATAACCATCAGGGAACAGTTCAGCAACCGTTGGAGTCTGCACAGAGCTGGACCATTTTGTAACCAACCAATCAGGGTAAAAGACCTTAATGCACATCCTGAATAGTCAGTAGAGATCAGAGAAAGACCATGATTTAGCATAAGGCCTGACTTAGCTATATAATAAAACATGCTCACGACCAGCCTTAACCAAGTTTTAAAACAAATGTTGAAAAGATCAAGCTGATTTCCACATAAATAGATTTTTGACCAAAACAAATTCAATACTCTTTAAAGGAAGATAATAAAATCCAGAATTTCAATAATTAAATATTCAAAATGTCCAGCATGTAGTTAAAAAGCAATTACCAGATATGCAAAGAAACAGGGAAATAAGACCCATAACTGTAAGAAAAAATTAATCAATAGAAACAGGCCCAGAAATCATTGAGGTGATGGAATCAGTAGGCAAGGTCTTGAACAGCTACTATAAATATGTTCAAGGATTTAAAAGATATAATTAACAAAAAGAGAAGAGAAATTGAACCTATTAAAAATTGGAATTTCTAGACTTGAAAAATACAATATCTAAAATTAAAAATTCACTGGTTGAGCTTAAAAGCAGATTCAATGCTAGAGAAGAAATGATCAATGAACTTAAAAGCAGAAAAGTAGGCTCCAAATAGAAACACTGAGAAAACAGGTTTATACTGATATACTAGATACCTTAGATGAAATGGACAAATTTCTTAAAAAATTTAAATTGCTAAAGCTGATATAAGAAAATGGAAAATCTAAATAGCCTTAAATCTATTAAAGAAATTGAATCCTTAATTTAAAATCTCACAAAAATAAAACAAACAAACAAAAAGAAACCCAGATCTGGATAGCTTCACACAATTTTATCAAGTGTTTGAAGAAGAAATAACCACAATCATACATATATTCCTTAAGAAAATAAACATCGGGAACACTTCTCAGGAATTACATTACAGGATAGTGAGAATCATTTCAACAAGGACTTAACACAAGTTCTTAGAAAGGAAAGATTTCTTCTGGATATTATGGTCAGGAATAGAGCTACAGAGAACTGGAAAATTAAAATTACATTTAAAGGATTTGTGTAGGATGGAAATCATTCTATATAGGATGGGTCATTCATTCTAATTTGGGGGAATGACATGAAATAACATGAAGCAAGAAAGCATATGTGCGTGGAACATTAAATACAATTAGATTATGTCATAGATTAACCAAAGATGCCCTAACACAAGTGAGGGAGTTTGAATTTTATTCCATAAGCAGTTATTAAGTCAATGAAAATTTTTGAGCATGGGAGTGGCACATACAATAGAGATTTTGCAATCTTGATTTCATAAAAGCTATTTGGATTGAAGGGAAGAAAGCTTAGTGACAGAGTAAAGAGGAAAAATCTCTGAAATAGCTTGGAATGTTTCTTTGGGAATGGAGAGAAAGACACAGTGCTCAGAGGAAGTCTAGCCGTAGATTCAAAGAAGAGCAGCTACAAAGTTAATCACATTTTCTAAGTATTAAGGTAAAACTATATATGAACTAGTCTAGATTCTAATTCCCAAGCTCAGAAAGAACCTCATTTGGTGTGGACTACTAAGACCTCACTATGTGAGAAGATAAATATTATTACAATTTATGCTGTGTTTTTGGTTGGAAAAGATACTTAATTTAGTCCTATATATCTACACATGAAAATTTAGGTAAGATCCATGAAGTTCTTTCCCACAATTTTTTAACATGAAGCCAGGTTCAAGTAAATTCATAATGGGAAACAATTGTACATTGTACATTTACTGGATTTTCAATTGATTTTAGAAAGGTAGATTTATCTATTGAGTTTGAAAATGATCAATACTGATTAAATCAGTTAAATTTGATGTCATCCATAGTTTAATTTTTTTGTTCTCAACTTGAAATTTAATGAGTACTTTTTTCTCTCTTCAATTAACAAAGGCTCATGTACATATATCTCTGAGGTAGCATCGAATTCTCTGTGAATGTTATCAGGGGACTAAGGCAGAAAAGAATTTGATATGTTGTGATTTGCAGCAGTAAACAAATCACAGTGAAGAAAGCAGCAATTAACATCGTGAATTTGTTAACACCACCACTGATATAAAAGAATTTTCTTGAAAACCAGCCTAAAGAAAGACTTGCTGTTTTTATAGTAGTCTTCTTTAAAGAAAAATCAAAAGAAAAAGAAAATCTTTAAGAAATGATTAATTGAAGGATGCAGGATTTTTATAAATACTTTGAGTTTGTTCATTTGACTGAATATAGAAAATTTCACTTGCCCATTAATTCAGTCATTCAACAAGCATATGCTGAATACTATTCTCTCTGGGACTCTGCAAGAGTTTGAAGTGAGTGAGTTCCAGAGCCAGCCACAAGGGGAAGAAGGACATGTACTCACGTGACTACAGAAAATTACTGTAGGTAATACTGTAAGCAAAAGCTTCCCTTAAACATTTCGCTATGCTTGGAAATAATTCTTTTTAAACATCATGGAAACAAAAGAATGCATAACAACTTAAAGTTTCTGTTTTACTATTCACATCAGTTGTCGGAGATTTTAAATATTTTCCTAGCCCGGTGCAAACTTCCTCTCCTTAAGAATTCATATTGCACAAAACTAGTGAACATTTATTGTTTGACGAAAACTGTGATAAGAGCTGTTCCTTTCCTGGAAAAACTCACAGACTAATGGTAGGATGCCTCCTGTTTAAATTACGCTTTACAATTTACTAAGGGATTTATTTTTTAACCTATTTGGTCTTCACAGCATCCTGTGAGTTTGGCAGGCAGTCAGTTCTATTTTTCTAGAGATAAGGTGGAGCTCTAAGACTTTGTGTTTGTACTTCTGGTGAGTGGTGGAATCAAGACATGAACATGAATCATCTAATTCCTAATTCGGTGTTCTTTCAAACACAACACCCTGTACCTATATGTGTATGTGTGTTTGTAATATGTGAGTATTTATCTATCTATCTATCTATCTATCTTCTATCTTTCTAGTCATAGGAAATGGGATTACTGTAAATACATTTCCTTTCAAGTTCTCTGTCCTACATAATTTGTGGCTACGGAATGGTGAGTTGAAGAAAATATTTTCTTAAATTTTTTCTCACTATATTAAATTATAGCTCTATAGTCGGGTATCTCATGCTCAGATTGGCACAGGCATTATAGTTATATAGGACCTATTGTATGCCAGTTACATTTCTTAACCACACTGTATGTATTAAATCAATTAAACATCAGGACAGCCCTATGAAGTAACTTCTCTTTTATCCCCAGTATGTGTGTGTGTGTGTGTGTATCCATATATATATATATATACATATATATGTATATATATATACTCACTTTATATATGAAGCACAGAGAAGTTAACTAACGTGCCCAAGATGATACAATCAAAAAGTAATAGAAATGTAATATGCGGCAATTTGGTTCCAGAGCCAGCGCCATAATATGTGATGACATTTAAGAGGGAAAGAGTCTTATTAGCCAAGTACAATGTCTGATGGAGACTCCAGTGGTTACATTTTAAGGCAAATATTAGTATATACCATGTATTACATATAAGGTGCATTTCAAATACCTGCCTGATAACACTTTGGCATGGATTGTTTCATTGTATGAGCTGGTTGCTATTTACATAGCTTAGCTATTAGGATTGGGTTACAGGACAGAAACATTTTAAGGTTTAATGATCAAAAACATGAGGAAACTCCTAGAAGATTATGACAATACAGGAGTTGTTGTAGAGGAGCACTTAGAAGCCAGGGGGATGTTATAGAGACACTGAATGCTTAGTCTGTGTTAGAAAAGGGCATTTGAGCCCAAGAGGAAGAACCAATGTCAAAGGACATCCCATAAGGAGTTCTCAGTCCAGGAAGGAAGGCAGATATATCATACACAATTATACTATCTTGGGGCATATGTTGAAATAGAGGTATGTGCACGGATGGCTCAAAGAGGTTTCAGAAGAATGCTGATTTTACCAGGGGTAGGAAGAAAGGTCAAGAAAAAAATACATGTCTGGAGAGACAGCTTCTAAAGAATGGATGGATCAGGCAGAAAAGGGGTTATGTAAGTGGTTATGACAATGTTTTGATTTCTAAAGCATTTAAAAGTATTTCAAAAGCATAAAATGCTTAAGGCATTTTAAATAAAGAATAAAACATTTTATTTTACTACTAAAGATAGTATATTTCAGGAAATTATCAAAATAACTGATAATAGTTTCTTTTCTGCCACAGGTTTGAATTGATAATAAGCCAACCACAGAGCACCAACTGTGGGAGAACTGGGGGAAGAGGCCATCACTATAGGAAGCAGTGGGGAGGGTAGAATTTAACGAGCTTCTATTACATAGTATTTTATTGTTGTTGTTGTTTATATCCTTTCACTGAGTTTTCAAAACAACCCCATCAGGTGGTGTATGCCCATTTACAGATGAGAAAACAGACATGTAGAGAAGTATTTGCTACCAGTAAATGATAATCTAAAATCTGAATTCAGACAGGTTTGTCAACTCCAAAGTTCAAGCTCCATTCACCCTGAATTTTCACTCTAATCTCCTCAGGAAATACAGATACGAAAGGTCTATCAAGAACCTAAATGAATCTCTGCAGCAATGCTCAGCAAACCCATGCTCAGGGTTGGCCAAGTGGAATCTTTGGGAGGAAAGAATCAGGGGATTGCCAAATCTCTCTTCCTCCTCCTGCATGTTCTTAGTTTTGGTAAGATTCGAAGCAAGATGTTTCTTTTGTTGCTGTATGTCTTCATCTCTGGATATCTGATAGGGGTAGTAGGACAAGGGAGGACAAAGGAGAGAGGACTGTGTAGAATTTGGCTATGCCTAAGAGTTTGAGGAAAAGGGAAAGATCATACCATCTCTACTTTGCCCAACTGAGTTCTCCAGGGCAAAAGAGCAGAGAAGGCTTCAAAGCAAAAGCCCCAGGTAGGAAAAAAGTCTGAATTTATTTGTATTAGCACCTAAACACAATTGTAGGTGGCTGAATAAAGCATAAGTCTCATAGAGGTAAATGTTCCTTAATCTACACCATCAGAGGTAGGAACAGTTGCAAAAGCAAAGGTGCATGCAGCCAGTTTTCTTACTTCTCCCTAGTGTCATAAAGGGAAAGAGAGTGATGGAAAGTTCAGGTATTTGGAAAGGAGACTTACCCTGCTGGAATATCAGAGGAGAGAAGAAAAGGTGTTCATAAGAACTAGGATTGACTAGAGATCCAAGGATTGACTAGAGATCAAGGAAGTTAATGAGAAGGGTATCAGTCACCAGGTCAAGAGGGTTTTTACTACCTCGTATGATGCTCTTACTCTCTCTCTCTTCCTTATCCAGCATTCCTTTCTCTCTCTTTTTACCAGGACCTTGATTCTGCTCTGAAATCTTTAATAGCTTTTTTTTGTTTTGTTTTGCTTACAGAATGATCCATGGTTCCCAAACAGGCATTCAGTATGCTCTACAATGTGGCACAACTTTCCTTTCCAACCTGGTTGTCTACTCTTACTATAGGAAATCTTCACCATTAAATTGGTGTATGTCCCATTCCTAAATACTTTGTGCTTTCCCACCTTCATATGATGGCTTTCCATATTGCCTCTACCTAAATGCTCCTCTGCCTAATTTCCCATTCTTGCTGTCTTTGAACTTTATACATAGTATGAAGCACACAAAAGTTGCTCCATTAGAGCCTAATTGGGATTATATCTTTATGTCTCATCTCCTTTATATTTTGTAAACTCTTGAAGGTCAATAAAATGTCCATATAACCCATTATTCCAAGGCATAATTCCTTGTACATAATAGGTACTCAATATATAACTGATAAATGAAGATATTAAAAAGAAATTATGATTCTATTAACTAAGGAGATCTGGAAGGATCATTTGCTAGCATCTAGTCTAATGCCTTCATTTTAGAGATGAGGAAACTGAATCCCAAGAAGTTAATGATCTTGATCTTCATAAAAACTACTTCAGCCACAGCCAGCACTAGGAATAATAGCTAACATCATTTGACTATCTACCATACACCAGGCCCAGCTCTAAGACTTTAGTTATTTCAACTGTTTTAACAATCCTATGACATACTCAATAATCTCATTGGATAGAAAAATAGTGTCATGCAGAAAGACTGAATAATTCATATAAAGTTGCATACCTTTGTAAAGAGTGGAATCAAGGTTTGACCACACTTAGATTGATTCCAGAGTATGCATGCTTAACCATGACTCCATTTAGTTGGACCTGTTAATCTAGTCCTCATTCTACTATGCCATTCTGTCTCTGTAGGGTATACAAATATTGGCTGACCCAGGCCCTTGCTGGCTTATAAAAATGAAAGGCTAATGAAAAATCACACACATGTAGGCATTCACTATTTCTAATTTAGCTAATTAATATTACTAATAAAGCTAATAAAGAAAATGAAGTTCATACAAGCCAACAGCAATGTGATTTTAGTTGAGAAATGAGGTGTAGATCCTATTTAACAAAATTTAGTATTTTAGTCTCTACAATTCAGTTTTCCTTACAGCAAGTAACAAACAGATCCAATAAAGAGAAACAGCCTTGGCTGTTCTAAACCTACCATCTCTTCAGTTTTTATCGTAAACTACTCAGGAGGAAAAAAAATAGACCATAGTCTATTTCTCATTCTCATTGAGGTTTATGGATTTCGGTTCTAGTTGATGACGACGATGATGATGGTAACAATGTTTCAATGCCACATTTTTTTTCTGTATATGAGTAAGCTTATTTTCTAAAGCTTCAGAAACCAAAGCCTGTCTCAAGCAAGCCTATTTTGAATTGCTTTATACTTAGTTTTCCCTGCTAATTAAATTCCAGTTTATAATTTATTACAGTGTTCCTTTTTCTCATTCACTGTATTTCTGTGTGAGTTATTTCTAGACTAGAATTTTTAAATTTTCTCAAGGAAATATAAACCTCGCCTTTCTGTTAATTATAAGAGCGATTGTGACCACAGGATAATTCTGGAAAAGCAATTAAGCAGTACTTTGATTTTCTCCAAAGTTGTACATTCATAGTTAAAATCTACAAATCTTGAGGTTATCCTATCTGGACCCCATTCATAGGGAGCACCCTCTTCCCAACATCTTCTTTCAATGTCAGCCTCTGCTTTCCCAGTGCAACCCAAGAGACCCTCCAAAAATACAAACTTGCTCCTGTTTTTCCACTGCAGACAGCCCTTCTGTATTTTCTCATTATTCACTCTCTTAGTATGGCAACTTCTTTGTGCCTTGGACCCTTTGTACTCTCCAGCCTCATCTCTCACCACCTCAGGTCTTAGCAATCAACTCACAACCATGTTGCCATTTTTCCCAATAGGAAATCTAGAGAATAAATCTAATACTTCTTCCTCATGACCATCTCTTAAGTATTTAAGTGCAGCTATTATGGGTTACCAGAGTTTTCTATTTTCCAGGTTAATTTCTCTGATTCTGGACATTCTTCAATAATTATGCTCTAATGTGTCCATGTCTTGGTAAAATCTGTTAAAATGGAATTCAACATTTTGTTAGGGTTGTGTTCTTCAGAGAACACTGAGTTTTTCCCATTCTGCACACTTAATTTTCACTTATGGAAAACGAAATTTCATAAGCCTTTTCATTATCCACATCCACTCAACTTGCCCTAGCTAACTAAAACTTTACATTGATCTTCCTTATATTAAAGTTCCCCAAATCTGTTCTTTGCATTTATTGTTCTAAATATAGATATGGTACTTTATATTCAATTCTGTTGCATTGCATCTCATTAATTTTTAACTTATCATTTCACCCTATGTTTGCATCATTTAAAATTGGATAAATAGGCTGTCTTTGTCTTCATTCAATTTATAGATAGAAAAGTTGAAAAGCACAGGCCAAATGCCCAGTCTGTGGGCAGCTGCTATATTACTATGATTAAAGTCATATTTCACCATCTCTTTCATGAAGAAGTTTATAGAGATTTGACAAATATACTCTTCTCAAGAGTATCAAATCACATTACATAATCTTGGTGAAACCATGTTAGCTCTTTGTGATCCCAAAGCATCCTTATAATCATAATCCTTTTTGAAAGAACATTAAACATTGAAATCACAGATATGACCCCAAAATAAACCTTTTAGAAAGCTTAAAAAAGAAAACTGAGAGAAAGAAAAAATTCTGAGGAACTTCCTCTACTTTCCATAAGTTTTCAAAAATAATTTATAATGGCTCCACAATCATATCAGCAACTTTTTATAATGAAAGAAATATGATGTAATCATCTCTTCACCTCTGCTGTTACTTGGTGTTTTTCATAACCGCAGTGACTCTACTCTTTCTAATGTGAAATTTCTCTTGGTAGAGAAAATAAAAGTAAAACAGGAGTTCATTTTCTAAAGTCTGAATTGGTTTTAGTTTTACTTATATTTGCCCAAATCACACTAAATGAGGGTTGAAAAATGCTCAAAATTGTTTAGAAAACATTATTTTTTAAACTCCACCTTCTCCAGTAGAGTTTCCAAAGGCCATATCCTCTCTTCCATGAGCCAGTTTCCCCAGACTCATGAAGGAAGTCCATGTGCTTCTGAATGTCTTGGTGGATGAATCCCTTGATTTGGGGTGACCAATGGTACTCCTTTGTCAAAGCCACTCCTGTTTTCATATCCTTCTTTCTCCTCTGTCTCTCCTGTCTGTGGTGTCACAGTTGCATCTTGCCACCCTATGCTTTCTGCTACCCTGCCACAGGCTGTTTGTGCACTGCATAGTTCACAATGGTTTCCCCTGCTCCTGCTCCTGCCTACTCTGAAGTCACTGCTGCTTCCTTGTCTTCTTGACACAAACAAGTCACCTTGCTAAAGTGAAGGAATGCCTTTCTCTCACAACAAGCTGTTTGGGTGTGTGCACTATTACTTCCTCTTCTTCTGGGACTCTCACACAAATCTTGATAGATGGGGTCAGCTAAGTAGCACACACCCAGACATACTCCAAACTCTCCCTTCCTTTTGACAGAGGTTCATTGTATTTCAGCACACTCTTGAATCTAAACTCTCTACTACATTGGGTTCAGGATAATCCAAGATAATCTCCCTACCTCAAGGTCAGATGATCACCAGCATTAATTCTACCTGCAACTTTAATTCCCTTCCATGTAACTTAATATATTTACAGGTACCATAGATATCTTTAAGAGACCATTATTTTGCCTACTACATCCACTACCCTGCAGGCTACATTTGTCTATAAGAAATACCTATGCCTTGCTCTAACAAACAGAGTTCTGT
>RCUC01124060.1:0-56855 GCA_003697995.1 Taxidea taxus jeffersonii
TTGCCTGGTGCCAAACACAGATGATTCAAAATCTGAAACGTAGAGCAGATCCATTCTAGCTAAACCCATCCTAGATCAGCTCAACCATGGTTCGCCTACATAAGAAAAAAATGCTTCTTGTTGTAAGTCATTGAGTTTGGGGGTAGTTTGATATGCAGCTGTGGGCAGCCCCTAAGCAGGGCTGGAGCTCAGAAGAGCTAGACTAGGAATTACCAACTTATAGGGGATATTTTGTTTGTTTGTTCATTTACTCCTTCGCTCAGTAAATATTTAGCATAAGCTGATTCTGTGCTGGGTGCTTCCATTCATTGGGATGGAGATTGTTCAAAATCCTTGCAGAAATAGGTCTTTTGGCAGCTTTCCCAGGGAGACTTTGTAGAGTTAGAACAAAGAGCTGTCAAAACCAGAGCCTTTAAGATTGCTAGCCTATGAAAGAGAGCCTGAGAGATCCTTGGGAGAGGTATCAGGAGACACAGGTGAAGCTGGTGTTTTGCCTGGGATGAGAGCCTTCAAGAGGGAGTGTTGACTGGTGGCAAAGATGGAAGATGGTCAAGTCCTGAAAAAGAAGCCATCATAAATGCCCATTGGTGACCTGGCTGTCATTGGAATGATGGCCCATGCGTGGGAGATCCTGGTGCAGGGAGCCAGATGTTGGCATCTGCATTTGTCAGCTCAGGCTGCTGTAACAAAATACCACAGACTGTGTGACTTGCACAGAATGGTTTTAAACAGAAAACAGAAATGTATTATCTCACACGCCTGGAGGCTGGAAGTTCAAGATCAAGGTGCCGGCAGTGTTGGTTTCTGGTGAGAGGTCTCTTCCTGGCTTGTAGACAGTCTCCTCTCTCTATGTCTTCACATTGCTTTCCCCTGCACACATGTAGAGAGAGAGATCTGTGGTGTCTCTTCCTTTTCTTCTAAGGACACTGGTCATATTGGTTTAGGGCTCCCACCCTTATGAACTCATTTAACTTTAATTACCTCTGTATAGGCCCTCTTTCCAAATACAGGCACACTGTGGGTTAGGAATTCAACATATGGAGCTGGAGAGGACACAATTCAGTACTCAAGAGCATCAGAAGACTTGGGTCTGGTTCCAGCCTTGCCGCTGCCTGTATCACCCCTGTGAAATCCTCCAGGGACTTGCTGTCAGGAGCTAATAGGCACAACGCCCATGATACCTGCCTGCCTCAGGGTTGCTGCAGGGAAAGCTTTGTGCCTCTTTGCTACTTCTTCTGGTTGCCTTTTCCATCTGTTTCCCATGGGAAGAGGAGCTCCTCAGCCACCCCTGTCCACTCCTCCCCACCCTGATGTTCCTGCCAGTCATCTAGCTCACTCTCCTGAAGGTGAGGAGACTTCCCTCCCGTCTGGTGTTCAGCCACCCTAGACAGGGCTCTGAAGTTTATTTCATGCTTTCAATTTCCTTACAGTCCCTTCTATGAGGGAGAAAGCTACTTGTTTCTGAGCTTTTTAGGTCAGAGAACACATGAAGGCTGTTACCTTGAGCTTGCTTTGTGCTGTAGTCAAGGCAAGGATCCTAGGCATTACCTTAGGCTTAGAGCTGGGTGTCTTAACCTGGGTCCTATTGACAATTAAGGCCAAATAATTCTTTGTTTTGAGAGGCTGGTATGTGTATTGTGAAATGTTTAGCAGCATTATGGGCCTCTACTTACTAGATATAAGTACCCTCCCCCAGACGACTAAAAATGTCTCCAGATGTTGCCCAGATCCTCTGGGTGGTAGGAGGGTAGTTCCAATCAATCTCTGTTGGAACCAATGACTTAGGGGGGAGGTTGTTGTTCACTCAAGGCTCAACTTTGGACATTGAAGAGCCTTCAGTTCACTAGCTTAGGACTCAGTGGGAAGTCGCAGAGTTCCCTGGAGAAAAGGCATTTCTTCTAGGAAGTCCAGCAGGCTCCAATGCAAATATGCAACAGTGCGGTGGTGGTTCTCACTGGTAAACCAGTTTCCAAGGAGGGCCTAAGGCTTCGGCTCCCTACCTTCCCAGAGGTCTTTTAAGTAACTCTTGGTGCTCTGAACATTAAAAGGACAATACCTAACAGTGTGACATAGCAATACCTAACAGTGTGAAATGTACTACCTGTGTCCAGGAGGTATATCTTGTTTGTTTATTTGTGAGAGCAGGGGCAGGCTGGAATTGTTTTGTTGATTTAAATATCTGGTTGACCTTGACGTTTCACCTCTCCAGAGCTTCAATACCTCATCTACAAAATAGGTATTTTTGCCCATTCCCCACTTCCTCCATTGAACTGTTGCTAGACTCGGGTGAGAATGTATTTATGGATTCTCTTTTTTAAAGATTTTATTTATTCTTTGAGAGAGAGAGAATGAAAAAGACAGAGAGAGAGCATGAGAGAGGGGGAGAGTCAGAGAGAGAAAGGCGCAGGGAGTCTGATGTGGGGACTCCATCCTGGGACTCCAGGATCATGACTTGAGCCAAAGGCAGTCACTTAACCAACTGAGCCACCCAGTGCCCTGTATATATGAATTCTTTACAAACTAGGCATGCTATGAAATCCTGAGCTGTTTTGGGGGGTGCGACGTGATGGAAGGAAAGAGCCCTAGGCAGCCAGTCTGGGATTCACATCCCTTGGTGCCATGGAGCATCTGAATCTTAGAAAGTGACCTAAAAATTCCTTAGATGCTTCACCTGGCAAATATTGGAAGCAATACCTACCTTAATGTGTACAGAAATGACATAGCAAGTAGATTAAAAACACATCAGCAAATGGCTGAAGATTTTCTTGAGTTGACGTTAAGAACCTAGATGCCTGATCTCCAACTTTGATCTCCTTGCTGAGCTCTGATGCTATGCAATGTAACACCTCTCCCAACGTTGTGGGCAGGTCTTCCACCTCCATCCCGCCCCCGTCCAGGTGGTTCTTGGGAGACTAAAAGCATCTAGGCGGTGTCCACCACTTGGCAATGTCTGCAGAAGCAGGACAGCACACCAGGGCTGTGAGTAATCCCTAAAGGGAATGAGTCCGGTGTCAGCAGGGATGTGGAGCTAGTGGGAACCTAGAGAAACAGAAGTCAAGGCCCTGAAAACCCCAAAGATGGCTGGTGCTGAGATTCCCACTCTACGTCAAATGGGGTTTCAAGTAACATTTCCTTTGACTCTCATACGATAGGCGCCTCCAGCTGGTGTCAGACTTATAACTGCCTCTAAGAAAAGATAAGCTGAGTTTCAGATGTGTTATCTTTTCTACCCAGGGGGACATTCTGTTTTATTCCCATTGGTTTTATGCTTACTCAGCTTTTTAACCCCTTAGATCAGGTGAGCCATCCAAAGAGAGAGACAGGGAAGTCTAACACCATGATCTACGTGCTAATGTAAAGGGCCATAGGACGGGGAGGCGTGTGGTGACCCTTGAGCAGTGTGCAGTTGTCACTCGGGCCTCCCTCCCACCAAGTGCATTTAACAGCCTGCAAGAAGCTTATTTATTGCCCCTTTCACTTTACGGTGGGAACACCCTCACTTATTATGCAATAAAGATGACAAGTCACCCTTCCACAGATGCCTCACTAGAGGTCAAAATCATCTCTTCTCTTACCTTGGAAAAAATTGCACCTGTCACATTTCTGAAGCAGATACAAAAGCCTGGGCCTGAAAAAAAAAAGTCATCTAAATTACCTTCTCAACAACAAACAGGTCCCTGGCTGTTGCTACAGGGAGGCAGGCAGGCAAGTAGTGACGTGGCTGGCTGGGTCCAGGATGCATGAGCCCACAGTAAAAACAATTATGGCTATTGGAAATTTCATCCAAATATACTGCAGGCTGCATAGGTGAATACGTAGGTAAGTTCCTTTTAAAGTGGCTTATTTTGGAGTGGCTGGGTGCTCAGCCAGTTAAGAGTCCGACTCTTTTGATTTCAGCTTGGGTGATGATCTCAGGGTTGTGGGACTAAACACTACCCTCCACCCCGCCCCAGGGTCTGGCTCCATGCTCAGCAGGGATTCTGCTTGAGATTCTCTCTCTCCCTCTCCTTCTGCCCCTCCCCCTGCTCATGGGCTCTCATTCTCTCTCTCTCTCAAAATAAATAAATATTTTTTTTGAAAAGTGGCTTGTTTTTAGAAACAATGCACAATTAAATTAGTATTAACAAATGGAGGCAAGTTTTATTTATTTATTTTTAAAGATGTTATTTATTTGAGATAGCACAAGCAGAAGAGGGAGGGGCAGAGGCAGAGGGAGAAGCAGAAGCAGGCTCCCCATTGAGCAGGGAGCCCGACATGGGGCTCAATCCGAGGACCCTGGGATCATGACCTGAGCCAAAGGCAGACGCTTAACCCACTGAGCTACCTAGGTGCCTCTGGACACAAGTTTTAGTCCTGCACATTTCTTCAAATGGAAATAACCTAGAGATAATTTAGTTACTGGCCCAGTTCACACACTGGAGACTAGACTAACTAAGAGGCTTCTCTGAGGTCACACTGCTAATTAGTAGCAAGGCAGATTTAGTTTGGGGGAGGTCATTAATTTTGTTTTTGGCATGAGTCTGGAGGTCCCGTGAAACGCCCAAGCAAGATGCCAGCGAGGCAGATGGATATTTTTACTGGTCCTTTAAGAAGTTTGAGTTACAGATTTGAGGATGGACATTGTTGAACACCTTACTCACATGTATTTCACATATATTTCAACCCTTGTTTCTTCTTAGTAGGAAATGGCGTTTAGAGACTACAAATCTATACACTGAGGGCACTCATTGCAATAGGTCAGTCACCGAATCTAGGTCTTTCTGTGCACATATATAAGATACACATTTTTCTAAACATAAATTACATCATGAGTTCATATTGATACTTTTAATTCAAGTTGAGGAATAAAGGGTTCTTAATTCAACCTTGATGATTTTATATCTGTAGTCTTGTGAACAGAGGCCTAAGTTGCATTAAGCTATTTGAGAGTCATGGTTCCTCGCATTGTTACAGACCTGAGTCAGTTCATAGGCTTGGAGCTCCTTGAATGTAGGGGAGCTCAGGTCCCCCTTAAGAAAGAACTCATAGTACTGACACCCTAGGTACTGAGTCTTCCAACTTTTCCCAAGAGGAGCTAGCTGTGGGGTAAGTGTACCAGCGCAGCTATGCCCTGGAGAAAGTTGGATACCTAGAACTTTGGGGATTATTGGGCATTGACTCGGAGAAAACTGAAACAGAGATGCTAAATAATCTTCCCCAAAGTATACAACTAGGAAGTTATAGAACCAGAGTTCAGGCCCATTCTATACTATTAATTACTGTGCCCTACAAACTCTCCTGTACCCACCACCATAGGACTAGCATCTATCCTCATTGTTGACCTCTCTAAAATACTCAGGGGTCATACATGCAGCTGCCCCACATCCTGCATTGGCTCCCCATGGCCATTAGAATAAACAAGGCCACCCGTGATCTGCCTTTTTTTGCCTTTCCAACCTCATCTGGTACTTCCAGGCCCTGGCCCATGCACAGAACATGACAGATGACATAGAGATTTGCAAACACACCATTTTCTTCCACCTCTCCTTATGTTTGCACATGTTGTTCCCTCTGCTTGGAATGTCCTTTCTACCTCAGAACTTTGCAAGGTCATGTGCAGGTGGCTTTGTGAAGCCTTTGTGAATCACCCACAGACAGCAGCCCCCTCCCACCTTGAAACTACTACACATGGCCCTCTCCTCCATGACAGTGTCATGCACAAAACATCCCACTGTAGCTACTTATGGTACAAGTGTCCATGCACAAACATCCCACTGTAGCTACTTATGGTACAAGTGTCCATGAGCAACTGGAGGGCAGTGTCCATGGCTTGTGATCATTGAAGAGATGAGCCTTTCATGCAGAACTAGAAATCTCATGCGTCTGCAGCAAATATTTGCTGAATTAATGAATAAATGAATAAACTCAAAGGGAAGCTGTGGCCTGATTGTAATGGGCCTTGAATACCCTGCCAAATAGTTTGCTTTCAAGCCAACCATCCAGATGGCTCTCCAGCCAATTAATGGTCAAAATAACTTCTATTTGTTTTCTTGAGTGCACAGATATATAAAAGAATAAAAATGACAAATTACTCCATAGTTCAGATAATTAATGTGAGCCATTTTTAAAAATACACAACAGCAGACAATTTATACAATACAGAGAGGTAGAAAATGAAAAATAAGTTCTGCTCATGAATCTATTAGGAGTTTCTTGTGTTTTCTTCTGTGAAAACAAAATTTATACCTACACTACCATATTGTTTAGCTGTATATATAAATACCTACACATCCATACATATCTATTTTTATGCATATCTCGTTTTTAAAATCTTACACAAAGGCTCATGTTATGTAAACTGCTATTACTATTTAAAAATTATATTAATATTATTCCATTTTATTAGTTATACTAACACATACTAGAGACTTCCATTCTGCACGTTTAATTCCAGGCTATCCTATTTAACATCTGCAGAATGTCCATAATTCATTATCTGGTTTTCCTTGGGCATCCTAGTTGTTTCCTTTGTTGTTGTTGTTGTTGTTGTTTTCATTCCAGATGATACTGTAATAAACATTCCTTTTTTTTTTTAAAGATTTTATTTATTTGACAGACAGGGATCACAAGTAGGCAGAGAGACAGACAGAGATTGGGCGGGGGAAGCAGGCTCCCCGCCCAGCAGAGAGCCCAATACAGGGCTCTATCCCAGGGCCCTGAGATCATGACCTGAGCTGAAGGCAGAGGCTTAACCCACTGAGCCACCCAGGCACCCCTGTAGTAAACATTCTTGACCTACATTATGGCGCCCATAACATAAATTCCTTAGTGGGTTAAGCCTCTGCCTTCTGCTCAGGTCATGATCTCAGGGTCCTGGGATCAAGCCCTGCATCTGACTCTGCTCAGCGGGAAGACTTCTTCACCCTCTTTCTCTGCCCAGCTCTCTGCCTACTTGTGATCTCTCTCTCTTTCTGTGTCAAAAAAAAAAAAAAAATCCTCACAGTGGAAATGCTGGATCAAAGGGCACTTTCATTGGAAATTGTGGGAAATATTGCTTGGGTGCCCTCACCCCCCAGAAAGGTTGTGTTGATATATATACTCTCATCCACATGTAGGAGAAGCCTATTTCCCCCGACCTGTACCAACAATCTCATGAAACCTTTTCCTCTGCTCGGATGATATTAAAACAAAAAAGTAATCTACTTGTTTAGGTTATCCTTTTAAAGATTTTGAGTGAGTTTGAGCATTCATTGATCTGCATTTATTTTTCTTTAAACTATGTGGTCTCTTGTCCATGCTTCTATTGGGTTCTACATTCTTTTTTTTTTTTTCTTTAAGATTTTATTTATCTATTTGAGGGAGAGAGTGACTGAGAGATAGCACAAGGCAGGGGAGGGGCAGAGGAAGAGGGAGGAACAAACTCTTTGTTGAGCTAGGAGCCCAAAGTGGAGCTCCATCCCAGGACCCTGGATTATGACTTGAGTTGAAGGCAGACTCTTAACTGACCGAGCCACCCAGGCATCCTAGGTTCTACATTCTTAAGATTTACACAAGCTTTTGTTAGATCAGGTATTGGGTTTTTTTGTCATATTTGTTAAAAACATTTTTCTGTTACCCTTGTCTTTTGACATATTTATAATTTTCCCACATAGAAGTTTAAAGTTTACTGAATTTAAAATAAACTGGAATATGTCCATATTCTTCTTAACGGCTTCTGGGTTTTATGTTCTGGTTGTGTATCAGTTAGAATACTACTAGGGCAATTAACAGAAAAGCTACCCAATACAGTTTAAAGAATTAGACAATTTATTTTCTTCTTTAACAGAAAATCCAAAAGTGGGGAAGACTTTGGGGGTGAGTTGATGGAATTGCTCAACAGTATGATCAGGACCTGAGGTCATTTCTGTCCATGCTCTGACATCTGTAGTGTGGACACCATCCTGAGGTTGGCCTCCCTTCCTGTCCTAAGACAATGGCTAGCACCTTGTTCTTAGTCAGTGGGAGAGTGAAATCTCTTTACCCACCATGGAATATTAGTTTCCCACTTTCTTTTAATTTTTTTTTAAGATTTTTTATTTATTTATTAGTTAGAGAGAGAGAGAGAGAGAGCGAGCACAGGCAGACAGAGAGGCAGGCAGAGGCAGAGGGAGAAGCAGGCTCCCTGCCGAGCAAGGAGCCCAATGTGGGACTCGATCCCAGGACGCTGGGATCATGACCTGAGCCGAAGGCAGCCGCTTAACCAACTGAGCCACCCAGGCGTCCCAGTTTCCCACTTTCTTGATTGGACCAATGGGTTAGATCCCAAGACCATTCTGAATCAATAACCATCCCTAGAGGATGAGTTAAGACCCATTGGTACAGTGGAACTGGGCATGTGGTCTGCTTCCTCTGAGTCACCCAGACTGCACTGGGGAGGAGTGGCTGCATGAATATAATCAGGGTCCTGTTAAGAAAGAAGTAAGAAGCAGAGATGGGAGTGATCCAGGAAGGGGCCATGAGCCATGGAAAGCAGGTGGCCTCAAGAAGCTGAAGAGACAAAGGAACCGTTATGCCTAGAGTCCCCAGAGGGAGTGCAGCCCTGCTGACACCTTGATTTTAGGTCTTCTGACTGCCCAAATTGTGAGATAATAAATTTGCATCATTGTAAGCTATGAAGTTCAGCAAAAGGAAAATACAATAGGTAAGCAACAGTTTAGAAAGGCTTTTACCCTTCTCCAACATTATAAATTAATATTACATAATATATAAAATAAATATAAATGAATCTCCTAATACTCATATGGTTTTATTCTTTACATCTGAATTGTTACTCAATCTGGAATTAATTTTGATAGAAAAGGTGAAGTGGGGAATCCAACTTAATTCTTCTTCAAATGCTTAACAAATTGCCCTGTACCATTTATTGAATAATGTCCTCTTTACCATGAATTTAGCAATCAGGACTCTCTCTTCTGTTCTTTTTTAAAAATTTTTATTTAGTTTTTAATTTCTTTTCAGTGTTCCAGGATTCATTGTTTATGCACCACACCCTGTGCTCCATGCAATACGTGCCCTCCACAATACCCACCGCCATGCTCACCCAACCTCCCACCCCCCATCCTTCCAAAACCCTCACTGTTTTTCAGAGTCCACAGTCTCTCATGGTTTGTCTCCCCCTCCATTTCCCCCCAACTCCCTTCTCCTCTCCATCTCCCCATGTCCTCCATGTTATTCCTTATGCTCCACAAATAAGCGAAACCATATGATAATTGACTCTCTCTGCTTGACTTATTTCACTCAGCATAATCTCTTCCAGTCCCATCCATGTTGATACAAAAGCTGGGTATTCATCCTTTCTGATGGAGGCATAATACTTCATAATATATATGGACCACATCTTCCTTATCCATTTGTCCGTTGAAGGGCATCTTGGTTCTTTCCAGTTTGGCGACTGTGGCCATTGCTGCTATGAACATTGGGATACAGATGGTGTAAGAGAATGGTTGAGTTTCATTCTTCTACACATAACTGTCCAATTTTCTCAGCACCATTTATTGAAGAGACTATCTTTTTTCCACTGTATATTTTTTCCTGCTTTGTTGAAGATTATTTGACCACAGAGTTGAGGGTCCATATCTGGGCTCTCTACTCTGTTCCACTGGTCTATGTGTCTGTTTTTATGCCAGTACCATGCTATCTTGGTGATCACAGCTTTATAGTAAAGCCTGAAATCAGGCAATATGATGCCCCCAGTTTTGTTTTTCTTTTTCAACATTTCCTTAGCAATTTGGGGTCTCTTCTGATTCCTTACAAATTTTAGGATTGTTTGCTCCAGCTCTTTGAAAAGTGCCAGTGGAATTTTGATCGGAATGGCATTGAAAGTATAGATTGTTCTAGGTAGTATAGACATTTTAACAATGTTTATTTTTCCCATCCTTGAGCATGGGATGGTCTTCCATCTTTTTGTGTCTTCTTCAGTTTCTTTCATGAGCATTCTGTAGTTCCTCGAGTACAGATCCTTTATCTCTTTGGTTAGGTTTATTTCCAGGTATCTTATGGTTCTTGGTGCTATAGTAAATGGAATCGATTCTCTAATTTCCCTTTCTTTATTTTCATTGTTATTGTATAAGAAAGCAACTGATTTTTGTACATTGATTTTGTATCCTGCCACATTACTGAATTGCTGAATGAGTTCTAGTAGTTTGGGGGGTGGAGTCTTTTGGGTTTTTCATATAAAGTATCATGTCATCTGCAAAGAGTTTGACTTCTTCATTGCCAATTTGAATATCTTTTATTTCTCTTTGTTGTCTGATTGCTGTTGCTAGGATTTCTAATACTATGTTGAACAAGAGTGGTGAGAGTGGGCATCCTTGTCGTGTTCCTGATCTCAAAGGGAAGGCTGTCAGCTTTTTCCCATTGATGATGATATTCACTGTGGGTTTTTCATAGATAGATTTTATTAAGTTGAGGAATGTTCCCTCTATCCCTATCCTTTGAAGCGTTTTAATCAGGAACGGATGCTGGATTTTGCCAAATGCTTTTTCTGCATCAACTGAGAGGACCATGTGGTTCTTCTCTCTTCTCTTATTGATTTATTATGAAGCCAGCATTACCCTGATCCCCAAACCAGGCAAAGACCCCACCAAAAAGGAGAATTTCAGACCAATATCCCTAATGAATCTGAATGCTAAGATTCTCAACAAGATCCTAGTTAACAGGATCCAACAGTACATTAAAAAGATTATCCACCATGACCAGGTGGGATTTATTCCTGGGTTGCAAGGGTGGTTCAACATTCGCAAACCAATCTCTCTTCTGTTCTAATCATCTATTTTGTGTATAGAACCATGCTATTTAATTTAATTATTATAACTTTATAATAAGTTTTGATATCTGATAGGATAGTCCACTCTTCCTACACTTGATTTCTAAAGAGGTTCCTGGATTACTGACCTGTCTATTTTTCTATGTGAATAGAAAAAAATCCTGTTGATGTTTGCATAGGGATTACACTGTGCTTACACATTAGTTTAGAGAGAATTTACATATTATGATATTAAGTATTCCTATTCAAAACCACAGAAGGTGTTCTCATTTACTCTTTTATGTCTCACAGCTTTGAAATTTTCTAGATCGAAATTCTACATAGTTCTTAAATTTGTTCCTCTGTGTTTGTATATGTCTTGTGTGTGTGTGTATCTGCTGCTGTTGTATATAGAACATTTCCTCCCTTAATTTGGGTTTGGAACCTCGGATTTCCTGGAGTGACAATCAAAGCTGGCCTGTAGGTGGAGGGCAGGTAGAGACTAAAGAAAGAGGCAGACCACCCTGGGTTTATAGGTGGCAGGTGTAGTAAACAAGGAAGCTTGCATATGAGCCTGTCCTGGGTGGCTCCCAAAGGAGAACTTCACCCCACCACCAGAATCTTAAAAGTTTATGTGGAGGCTCTAACCAGGTACAGTCACCTATTTAGTTCAGACGGTCAACACATTACTCTCTCAAGTCTGTGGCCTTGAAAATGGCTCCAAGTGTGGGAATAGTGGGTAGAACAAACATTCCTGGGACTGGGCAGGGCGTGAGGATCCTCCAATACCTCCCACCAGCTCGTAGGTTCAGCTGCGGGAACATCCTCTCTATGACCACCTCCACATTTAATCCTCTTCAGCTGGTTATATTTATAATTAGCAAAGTTATTGAATCATGTATTTTAAGCCTAGTCAATTTTTAAAGGCCTCTAAAGAGTCATAGTCATCCCAGTATTTAATAACCTTTTGGTCTGAATTACTTGATTGTGGAAATTATTGACAACAGGGGAGCTGATTTGAGTAAGTGGGAAAATTGCCTTATAGCTACCTTGAAAATAATGCTACATTCCATTTAAGTACATTTTTAAAACTTTTTATTTGCATAAAACTTACAAAAAGAGCCTACTTCCCTCCTCTCGCTCTGCCTGCCTCTCTGCCTACTTGTGATCTCTGTCTGTCAAATAAGTAAATAAAATTTAAAAAAAATACCTTAAAACGTTAAGTACAAAAGTAACCTGGCAGGAAACACACCAGAATATGAGTGTGACTTTATTATCCTGATTTTTTTTAAGGTAATGCAGCCATGTTTATTTAAGCTTATTGTGTTCAAGTTAACAAATGCAAAATATCTAGGTCATGCTAACAATTCAATTTTTAGATCTGTTTCCAGCATTTTAGACTTCTGATCTCCCTCTTCTGGCTTCCTTGTTCCTTATCCCAGAGGTTCCTGAATGAGGGTCCATAAACAGTAAGAGGCTTACAGATACATTTCAGAGGGTCCTTAACCCCTTAAAATTATAGAATATGTGTTCTCTCTCTTTTTTTTAAAGGATAATTTAGGTGCCTGGGTAACTCAGTCAGTTAAGCATCTGACTCTTGATTTTGGCTTAGGTCATGATTTCAGAATTGTGAAATCAATTGGGCTCAATGGGGGGTCTGCATGTGATTCTCTCTCTCTCTCCCCCACCCTCCACATCCCTCCCCTGTCCCTCCTTGTGTGCTCACTCTCAAATAAATAAATAAATAGGATATTATAACTGGGAGCAGTTTTTTAAAAATTTAAATTCAGTTAATTAACAATAATTATTATTAGTTTCAGAGGTAGAGTTTAGTGATTCATTGTCTTGGGATGCCTGGATGGCTTTATGTAACACCCAGTGCTCATTACATCCCATGTCCTCCTTAATGCCCATCACCCAGTTACCCCATCCCCTCACCCCCCTCCCTCCAGCAAACCTCAGTTTTTTCCCTATAATTAAGAGTCTCTTATGGGTCTGTCTTCCTTTCTGATTTCATCTTGTTTTATTCCCCCCATCCCATGTACATCTCTGTTTTGTTTCTTAAGTTCCACACATGAGTGAAATGATATGATAATTGCCTTTCTCTGACTTCCTTCCTTAGCATAATACCCTCTAGTTTCATCCAAGTCATTGCAAATGGTAAGATTTCATTTTTTAATTGACATATAATGTATTATGTACCCCAGGGGTATAGGTCTGTGAATCATCACGCTTATAAATTTCACAGCACTCACCATAGCACATACCCTCCCCAATGTCCATAACCTAGCCACCCTATCCCTACCCACCCCCACTCCCCAGCAATCCTCACTTTGTTTTGTGAGATTAAGAATCTTTATGGTTTGTCTCCCTACTAATCCCATTTTGTTTCATTTTTTTCCTTCCCTACACCCCACAACCTCTTGCCCTGCCTCTCAAATTCCTCATATCATGGAGATCATATGATAATTGTCTTTCTCTGATTGATTTATTTTGCTCACCATAATACCCTCTAGTTCTATCCACATCACTACAAATGGCAAAATTTCATTTCTTTTGTTGGCTGCAAAGTATTCCTTTGTATATATATATACCACATCTTCTATATCCATTCATCTGTTGATAGACATCTAGGTTCTTTCCATAGTTTGGCTATTGTGGACATTGCTGCTATAAACATTCGGGTGCACATGCCCCTTTGGATCACTACATTTGTATCTTTAGGGTATATACCCAGTAGTGCGATTGCTGGGTCATAAGGTAGCTCTATTTTCAACTTTTTGAGGAACCTCTATGCTGTTTTCCAGAGTGGTTGCACCAGCTTGCATTCCCCCAACACTGTAGGAGGGTTCCCCTTTCTCTGCATCCTCTCCAACATCTATCGTTTCCTGACTTGTTAATTTTAATCATTCTGAGTGGTGTGAGGGTATCTCATTGTGGTTTTGATTTATATTTCCCTGATGCCGAGTGATGTGGAGCACTTTTTCATGTGTCCATTGGCCATCTGGATGTCTTCTTTGCAGAAATGTCTGTTCATGTCCTCTGCCCATTTCTTGATTGGATTATTTGTTCTTTGGATAATGAGTTTGATAAGTTCTTTATAGATTTTGGATACTAGCTCTTTATCTGGTATGTCATTTGCTAATATCTTCTCCCATTCTGTCAGTTGTCTTTTGTTTTTGTTGACTGTTTCCTTTGCTGTGCAAATGCTTCTGATCTTGATGAAGTCCCAATAGTTCATTTTTGCCCTTGCTTCCCTTGCCTTTGGCGATGTTCCTAGGAAGAAATTTCTGCAGCTGAGGTCAAAGAGGTTGCTGCCTGTGTTCTTCTCAAGGATTTTGATGGCTTCTTGTCTCACACTGAGGTCTTTCATCCATTTTGATTCTTTTTTCATGTGTGGTGTAAGGAAATGGTCCAGTTTTAATCTTCTGCATGTGGCTATCCAATTTTCCCAACACCATTTATTGAAGAGACTTTTTTCCACTGGACATTCTTTCCTGCTTTGTTGAAGATTAGTTGACCATAAAGTTGAGGGTCTATTTCTGGGTTCTCTATTCTGTTCCGTTGATCTATGTGTCTGTTTTTGTGTCAGTACCATACTGTCTTGAGGATTACAGCTTTGTAATAGAGCTTGAAGTCTGGAATTGTGATGCCACCAACTTTGGCTTTCTTTGTCAACATTCCTCTGGCTATCCAGGGACTTTTCTGATTCCATATAAATTTTAGGATTATCTGTTCCATTTCTTTGAAAAAAAATTGCTGATATTTTGATAGAGATTGCATTAAATGTGTACATTGCTTTAGGTACCATGGACATTTTCACAATATGAGCATGGAAAGTTTTTCCATTTCTTCGTGTCTTCCTCAATTTTTTTCACGAGTACTTTATAGTTTTCTGAGTACAGATTCTTTGCCTCTTTGGTTAAGTTTATTCCTAGGTATCTTATGGTTTTGGATGTAATTGTAAATGGGATCGACTCCTTAATTTTTCTTTCTTCTGTCTTGCTGTTGGTGTATAGAAATGCAACTGATTTCTGTACATTGATTTTATAGCCTGACACTTTACTGAATTCCTGTATGAGTTCTAGCAGTTTTGGAGTGGAGTCTTTTGGGTTTTCCACATAGACTATCATGTCATCTGTGAAGAGTGAGAGTCCAACTTTTTTGCCAATTCGGGTACCTTTAATTTCTTTTTGTTGTCTGATTGCTGAGGCTAGGGCTTCTAGTACTATGTTGAATAGCAGTGGTGTTAGTGAACATTCCTGCCATGTTCCTGACCTTAGGGGGAAAGCTCTCAGTTTTCCCCATTGAGAATGATATTCACTGGGTTTTTCATAGATGGCTTTGATGTTATTGAGTTATGTACCTTCTATGCCCGCACTGTGAAGAGTTTTGATCAAGAAAGGATGCTGTACTTTATCAAATGCTTTTTCAGGATCTATTGATAGTATCATATGATTCTTGTTCTTTCTTTTATTAATGTATTGTATCACATTGATTGATTTGCGGATATTGAACCAACCTTGCAGCCCTGGAATAAATCCCACTTGGTTGTGGTGAATAATCCTTTTAATGTACTGTTGGATCCTATTGGCTAGTATTTTGATGAGAATTTTTGCATCCATGTTCATCAAGGATATTGTTCTTGTTCTATGATTCTTCTTTTTGATGGGGTCTTTGTCTGGTTTGGGGATCAAGGTAATGCTGGCTTCATAAAATGAGTTTGGAAGTTGTCCTTCCATTTCTATTTTTTAAAACAATTTCAGGAGAATAGGTATCAATTCTTCTTAAAATGTTTGGTAGAATTCCCCTGGGAAGCCATCTGGGCCTGGGCCTTATTTGTTGGGTGAATTTTTATGATTGTTTCAACCTCCTTACTGGTTATGGGTCTGTTCATGTCTTCTATTTCTTCGTGGTTCAGTTTTGGTTGTTTATATGTCTCTAGGAATGCATCCATTTCTTCCAGATTGTCAAATTTGCTGGCCTGTGGTTGCTCATAATATGTTCTTAAAATTGTATTTCTTTGGTGTTGGTTGTGATCTCTCCTTCTTCAGTCATGATTTTATTAATTTGAGTCCTTTCTCTTTTCTTTTTGATAAGTCTGGCCAGGGGTTTATCAATCTTATTAATTCTTTCAAAGAACCAACTCCTAGTTCCATTGATCTGTTCTACTGTTCTTTTGGTTTCTATTTCATTGATTTCTTCTCTGATCTTTATGATTTCTCTTCTCCTGCTGGGTTTAGGCTTTCTTTTCTGTTCTTTCTCCAGCTCCTTTAGGTGTAGGATTAGGTTGTGTACTTGAGACCTTTCTTGTTTCTTGTGAAAGGCTTGTATTGCTATGTACTTTCCTCTCAGGACCACCTTTGCTGTGTCCCACGGATTTTGAGGAGTTGTGTTTTCATTTTCATTTGTTTCCATGAATTTTTAAAATTCTTCTTTAATTAATTCCTTGGTTGACCCATTCATTCTGTAGTAGGATATTCTTTAGCCTTCATGTATATGGCTTCTTTCCAACTTTCCTCTTGTGATTGAGTTGTAGGTTCAAAGCATTGTGGTTTGAAAATATGTAGGGAATGATCCCAATCTTTTGGTACTGGTTGAGGCCTGATTGTGACTCAGGATGTGATCTATTCTGAAGAATGTTTCATGTGCACTCAAGAAGAATGTGTATTCTGTTGCTTTGAGATGGAATGTTTTAAATATATCTGTGAGGTCCATCTGGTCCAGTGTGTCATTTAAAGCCTTTATTTCCTTGTTGCTCTTTTGCTTAGATGATCTGTCCATTTCAGCAAGGAGGATGATAAAGTCCCCTACTATGATTGTATTATTGTCAATGTGTTTCTTTGATTTTGCTGTTAATTGGTTTATAAAATTGGCTCCTCCCATGGTAGGGGCATAAATATTTAAAATTGTTAGATCTTCTTGTTGGACAGACCCTTTATGTATGATATAGTGTTCTTTCTCATCTCTTATTATAGTCTTTGGCTTAAAATCTAATTTTTCTGATGTAAGGATTGCAACCCCAGATTTCTTTTGATGTCCATTAGCATGGTAAATTGTTTTTCACCCCCTCACTTTAAATGTGGAGGTGTCTTTGGATCTAAAATGAGTTTCTTGTAGACAGCATATCAGCAGATCCGGATCTTGTCTTTTTATCCATTCTGATACCCTATGTCTTTTGATTGGGACATTCAGCCCATTTACATCCAGGGTAACTATTGGAAGATATGAACTTAGTGCCATTGCTTGTCTGTAAAGTGACTGCTACTGTATATTGTCTCTGTTCCTTTCTGGTCTAGTACTTTTAGGCTTTCTCTTTGCTTAGAGGACCCCTTTCAATATTTCTTGTAGGGCTGGTTTGGTGTTTGCAAATTCTTTTAGTTTTTGTTTGTCCTGGAAGCTTTTTATCTCACCTTCTATTTTCAATGACAGCCTAGCTGGATATAGTATTCTTGGCTACATATTTTTCTTGTTTAGTGTACTGAATTTATCATGCCAGTCCTCTCTGGCCTGCCAGGTCTTTGTGAATAAGTCTGCTGCCAATCCAATATTTCTACCATTGTATGTTACAGACCTCTTGTCCCGAGCTGCTTTCAGGATTTTCTCTTTGTCACTAAGAATTGTAAGTTTTACTATTAGATGACAGGGTATGGACCTATTTTTATTGATTTTGAGGGGGATTCTCTGTGCCTTCTGGATTTTGATGCTTGTTCCCTTTGCCATATTAGGGAAATTCTCTATTATAATTTCCTCCAATATACCCTCTGCCCTTCTCTCTCTTCTTCTTCCGGGATCCCAATTATTCTAATGTTGTTTCGTCTTATGGTATCATTTCTCTCTCGAATTCTCCCCTCAGGTCCAGTAGTTGTTTGTCTCTTTTTTGCTCAGCTTCTCTATTCTCCATCATTTGGTCTTCTATATCACTAATTCTCTATCCTGCCTCATTTATCCTAGCAGTAAGAGCTTCCATTTTTTATTGCGTCTCATCAATAGCTTTTTTTATTTCAACTTAGTTAGATTTTTAGTTCTTTTATTTCTCCAGAAATCGATTTTATCTCCTGAAAAGGATTCTCTAATATCTTCCATACTTTTTTTGAGCCCAGCTAACACCTTGATAATTGTCAGTCTGGACTCTAGTTCTGACATATTACCAATGTCCATGTTGATTAGGTCCATAGCGGTTGGTACTTCCTCTTGTTCTTTTTTTTTTTTTTTTTTGTGGTGAGTTTTTCCACCTTGTCATTTTATCCAGATAAGAATAGATGAATGAGAGAACAAAATACCAAAAGAGTGGCAAAGACCCCAGAAAAATATATGCTAACCAAATCAGAAGAAACCCAAAATGGGGAGGGGGTGGAGAAGAAAGGGGGAAAAAAGATTTAAAAAATATGTGTGTGTGTGTGTGTGTGTGTGTGTGTGTGTGTATGTATTAGACTGGTGAATCGAACAGAGACACCCACTTGATTTTCAGTGTATTCTTGTCTCTTAGACAAAACTACCTCCATAAATTTAAAGAAAGAAAAACCTATATCTATACAAAAATAAGGGTAATACGATGAAGGGATGAAATGTGACTATAAATATGAAAATTAAAAAAAGATTCTAAAACAGGAATTGATAAGATAACTTGGTTGGAAAAAGAAAAAAAAAGGGAGAGAATGCAATCAGGCTGGAGACTAGAACAAAGCCATGAGCTAGATTTAGGGTATATTTTGATCTATTAGAAGGAATTGTACCAAAATTTTAAAGGAAAAAAAACCTATATGTATACAAAAAATAAGGTTAAATATAATGAAGGATAAAAAATGAGTATAACAAGGGACGCCTGGGTGGCTCAGTTGGTTAAGCGGCTGCCTTCGGCTCAGGTAATGATCCCAGCGTCCTGTGATCGAGTCCCACATCGGGCTCCTTGCTCAGCAGTGAGCCTGCTTCTCCCTCTGCCTGCCACTCTGTCTGCCTGTGCTTGCTCCTGCTCTCTCTCTCTATCTGACAAATAAATAAATAAAATCTTTTAAAAAAATGAGTATAACAATGAAAATTTAAGAAGATTTTTTAAAAAGATATTAATAAGATAAAATAGTTTTAAAAAAATGTTAAAAGGAGAAAGAGTTAAAGTTAAAAAAATAGAATAAGAATAAAATAAAATTTAAAAAATTTAACTTTTGAAAGACTAAAGGATCATGGGAGCCATGAATTCTATGTGTTGCTTTCCCCCTAGCTCTGGAGTTCCACAGTTTTCATTGGTCAGTGAACTTGGTTTTGGCTGGATGTTTTTGCTGATATTCTGGGAGAGGGTGATTCTCAAATGTCTTTCCCGAGGCAGAATTGCACCACCCTTGCCAGGGGCCAGGCAAAGTAAACTGCTCAGGATCGCTATTGGTAGCTTTTGTTTCCTAAATGCTTTCCATAGAGCTTTGGAGGATGGGATTGAAAATGGCAGCCTCCCAATCTCTGGCCTGGAGGAGCCAAGTGAACGCTCAGAGAAAAGCAGCCAATCCCTCCCATCTCCCTGGTCTCTGGCTGCACTCCATGCTCACCCAGCCTATGACTGAGTATTTCTGTCTCTGGTGCATGGCCCCGTTTGGAGTTTCCAAACCCAGCAGATTCCTGCCACGCCATCCTGCACCACTCCTCCTGGAGTGGGAAGGAGGGAGGTTTCTCCGGATCTGCCACATGTGGGATCCCTGCTCAAAGAGCAGTGTCCCAACTGTGTTCAGATCATGGTTTAAGGTAACCCAGAGCTGAGAGTGCACTCCTCAGCTCTGTCTCTGTAGCTGCCTTCCCCTCTCCAATACCTGGGGGCTCTGCCACACTCAGGCACCCCAAGTATTTCTGTGACCCTGTGGGTCCAGAGATCACACTGTCCCTCCAAGGGCTCCAGCCCTGCTTAGCCTCTGGAGCGATGTCCATCAGTGGAGCAGACTTCTAAAAGTTATGATTTTGTGCTCTGCTGCTCCACTGCTTGTCAGGAGCTGGCCCCTCCTCCCATGGTCTATCTTCCCACCACTTAGGATTCACTTCTTCGCATGTCCTACCTTCCAGAAAATGGTTGATTTTCTGTTCCTAGAATTGCTGCTCTTCTTTTCTGCCTCCTGTTGAGTTTGTAGATGTTCAGAATGGTTTGATAACTATCTAGCTGAACTCCTGGGACCTAATGATAGTTCAGTCTCCTACTCCTCCACCATCTTGCTTCCCCTCAAAATTTCATTTTTTTGATGGCTGAGTAATATTGCATTGTGTGTGTGTGTGTGTGTGTGTGTGTGTGTGTGTGTAGCACATCTTCTTTATCCATTCATCTGTTGATTGATATCTGAGCTCTTTCCATAGTTTGGCTATTGTGGACATTACTGCTATAAATATTGGGGTAGAGAAGCCCCTTCAGATCATTACATTTGTGTGTTTGGGGTAAATACCTCGTAGTGCAATTGCTGGGTCTAGGATAGCTCTATTTTCTACATTCTGAGGAACCTCCATACTGTTTTCCAGAGTGGCTCTACCAGCTTGCATTCCTACCAACAGTGTAAAAATTTCCTCTTTTTCTGCATCCTCACCAACATCTGTTATTTCCAGACTTGTTCATTTTATTTATTTATTTATTTATTTTTAAAGATTTTATTTATTTATTTGACACAGAGAGAGCACAAGCCGTGAAAAGGGAGAAATTTTTCAATATTTCTTTGGCTCTTTGGGGTTTTTTTCTGATTCCATATGATTTTAGGATTGTTTGTTCCAGCTCTGTGAAAAGTGTTGATGGTATTTTGATAGGGATTGCATTGAATGTATAGATTGCTCTGGGTAGCATAGACATTTTAACAATATTTGTTCTTCCAGTGCATGACCATGGAATGTTTTTCCATTTCTTTGTGTCTTCCTTGATTTTTTTCTTGAGTGTTCTGTGGTTTTCAGAGTATAGATTCTTTAACTCTTTGGTTAGATTTATTTCTAGGTATGTAATTTTTTAATGCAGTTGTGAATGGGATCAATTCCTTAATTTCTCTTTCTTCTGTCTTATTGTTAGTGTATAGAAATGCACTTGATTTCTGTGCATTGATTTTTATATCCTGACACTTTGGTGAATTCCTGTATGAGCTCTAGAAATTTTGGGGTAGAGTCTTTTGGGTTTTACACATAGATTATCATGTCATCTGTGAAGAGTGAGAGTTTGACTTCTTCTTTGCCAATTCAGATGTCTTTTACTTCTTTTTGTTGTCTGATTGCTGAGGGTAGGACTTCTAGTACTGTATTGAACAACAGTGGTGAAAGTGGGCATCCCTGCAGTGTCCTGATGTGAGGGGAAAGCTCTCAATTTTTTCTGAGTTATTCACTGTGGGCTTTTCATATGTTGCTTTTATGATGTTGAGGTATGTCCCCCCATCCCCATACTGTGAGGAGTTTTAATCAAAAAAGGATGTTGTGTTTTGTCAGATGCTTTTTCTGCATCATTTTCATTTTTTCCCATGAATTTTTAAAATTCTTCTTCAATTTCCTGGTTGACCCATTCATTCATTATTAGGATGCTCTTTAACCTCCATGCATTTGGATTCTTTCCAAATTTCCTCTTTTTTTTTTAATTTATTTGTTAGAGAGAGAGAGCACAGGCAGACAGAGGCAGAGGCAGGCAGAGGGAGGAGCAGGCTCCCCACCGAGCAAGGAGCCCGATATGGGACTCGATCCCAAGATGCTGGGATCATGACCTGAGCCGAAGGCAGCTGCTTAACCAACTGAGCCACCCAGGCATCCCCCAAATTTCCTCTTGTGATTGAGTTCAAGTTTCAAAGCACTGTGGTCTTTGCAAGGAATAATCTCAGTCTTATGGTACCAGTTGAGACCTGATCTGTGACCCAGTATGTGATCTATTCTGGAGAATATTCCATGTAGACTCAAGAAGAATGTTTATTCGGTTGCTTTAGGATGGAGTGGGCAGAAGTTTTTTTTGTTTTTTTTTTTAATTGTTCTTTTAGAAATGAAATCTTGCCATTTGCAATGATGTGGATGGAACTAGAGGGTATTATGTTTAGTGAAATAACTCAATCAGAGAAAGACAATTATCATATGATTTCCCTGACATGAGGAAGTTGAGAGGCAACATGGGGAGTTTAGGGAGTAGGAAAAGAATAAATGAAACAAGATGGGATTGGGAGGGAGACAAACCATAAGACTCTTAATCTCACAAAACAAACTGAGGGTTGCCGGGGGTAGGGGTGTAGGGAAAAGGTGGTGGGGTTATGGACATTGGGGAAGGTATGTGCTGTGGTGAGTGCTGTGAAGTGTGTAAACCTGGAGATTCACAGACCTGTAACCCTGGGGCTAATAATACATTATATGTTAATAAAAAATTAAAAATTGGGGCGCCTGGGTGGCTCAGTGGATTAAAACCTCTGCCTTCGGCTCAGGTCATGATCTCAGGGTCCTGGGATCGAGCCCCACATCGGGCTCTCTGCTCAGCGGGGAGCCTGCTGCCTCCTCTCTGCCTGCCTCTCTGCCTACTTGTGATCTCTATCTGTCAAATAAATAAATTTAAAAAATAAAATAAAAAATTATATAAAAAATTTTTAAAAATGTTCTTTTGATTTACTTTTACCTTGACCTCATAGTACTTTTATAACTCATGTTCCAAGATATTATAATGAAAGACAAAATTATTTTTTAAAAAAATATACAAATGATTGAAATGTAAGGGACAAAGCTATGTCAAATGCAAGGGCAAGTATCGGTCAGCTCTGAGGATTGTCAGTGGACCAAAGGATCTTGATCCCCATTTCTACCAGGGACAACGCTTTTGAGGATGCCCTAACTGAGAGTTGATTCTTTTGGGCCCAGTTAACCTTGGGAGACAGATGGGGTGGTTAAAGCCAGTTAGATACTCCCTCCTGGCACTGTGAGATGCCCCAGAATGCCAGCTGAGGGAATGAGAGCAGAGATCCTGCAACCTCATGGAGCACCATTCTGAGTTCTAGCACATGTTATGCCAGGGAAGAAAAACAGCCCTTACTGCTTCTGACTCTTTCTCAACTCCTTGTTGACCTTGTATTTTATCTAAATGAGAGAACTATTCCCTAAACTCCTGAAGTGATGTTCTGTGTCTGTATCACAGATCTCTAAAATAAGGTCCAAACCAGAAACTGAGATAGAACTGAGGGTCTATAGTCTCTCCTGTGGTCTCCTCTTTAATTGCTGACTAATTCCAGAATTTCTCAGCTCCCCAGCTGTTATCTAAATATTCTGAAAGTGAATTCACCACCTTACCACCTGGGGAATAAATTCTTTCTCATTTTTTATGACCTGCTGAAATGTCACCACCTATAAGAAATCACCTTGCTGCCCCCCACGCCCCGCCAACCATGCAGCGTTGATGATACCATTTGGCTTCCCACAACACACTGTAAGTTCTCAGTAACTAATTACTGTAAAACTTAAGAAAAACATAAATTTACTTTATTACAGGTTTGCATTTCTCAGAATTTATGCCGTAAACAACCAGCATCAGAGTCACTAGGGAACTTGATCTACATGGAACACTACATCTAAAACTAATGATGTACTCTACGGTGACTAACATAGCACAATAAAGAAATAAATAAAAATAAATAAATAAGATATACAAATGGCCAACAGATACATGGAAAAAAAAGTGGGGGGAGGAGGAGGAACCTGGGTGGCTCGGTCGGTTGAATCTTACTCTTAATTTCACCTCAGGTAAATGATCTCAGGTCATGGGATCAAGTCCTGCATACAGCTCCCTGCCCAGCAGGGAGTCTGCTTATCCCTGTCCTTCTGCTCCTCCCCCTGTTCATGTTTTTTCTCTCAAATAAGTAAATATATATATTTTTTTAATTTAAAAATTAAAATTTTAAAAAAGGAACAGATTCCCAGGAGCCACCACCCTCCTCATGAGTGAAGCTCTCTGTGAGTCGGGTTCAAGAATATGTATTTTTATAAGTTTCTTCTTCTGTGTATGGAAGTGTGAGAACCAACAACTTAGGCAAAGTGATGGTTCAAGCCTTGTATAGAGTTTTCAGCCAGTCCCTAAGTGCTTTGTAGCCATTTGAAATATTGGCCAGAATTATTTACCTTTCCTGATAAGATATTACCAATAGGAAGGTTCTTTTTTTTTTTTCTTCTTTTTTTTAATTTAAGCTTTTTTTTATTTCAACATATAATGTAACCCCACCACTCTCTCCCAACCCCTCTCCCCCCCACAGGAAGGTTCTTTATAGTGACAAAAATCAAACATAGTAAGGATCAGAGGTCTCAATAGTTGTGGAATGAGAGATCTAGTTGCTCAGCCCTCTTTCTCTTCTTTGATCAAAAGGATGACCTTCTAGAATCTCAAAAATAGGTGAAAGTATAGTGCTATCAGGGATGCAAAAATCCACTCAAATTCTCTTACATGTTATGGATGAGAAATAGAGCATTAACATGTGTGTCAGTTTGGGTCCTCCAAAAAGTGAACACCAAGACCAATTTAGATGCACAAGAGCTTTATTGGGAGAAATGCCTGAGGATCAGAGAGAGAGAGGAAAAGGAGTAGACAGGGAACACCCCCTTGATGCAGGCCTGGCATCTATGAGAGGAGAAGGAAAGATGCAGGATTGGGTGGGAGAACTAGCAGACTGCAGTATAGCCAAGAAGGTGTCTTGGCCAGACCATTGAGGAGGTCCTGAAAAGACAGAACATTAGAGAAATTTTGTGTTGGGCAGAAATAGCTCCAACTTGGCATCCCCATTGGACTTGGTTGTTGGCTCAAAGCAGCTTTGGGGGATCATTGTCTTGGTGTGAATGTCACAGTGAATCCAAGGATATGAAAGGTGGAAGCTGTAAAGTGACTGTACTTCTGACATCAGTGTCTGCGGAAGGCAGTTCTGAGTGGCAGACCTCCATGACTACAATGGCATGCTCAATGTCACAGTTAGTAGCAGAACAAGGACTACTCTCTAATCCAGAATTCTTTCTAGATTATTGTACAAGGCATTATTCATTCACTGTCTAACCCCATCCCACACCCCCATGCTGGTGTAGGTTTGAGCTTGATCTTGTGGATACTGGAACTAGAGCTCGGTCCCATGAGAGGTGAAGAAGGTAAGACTAGTCGGGTAAGAAAAGGAAAGGGAGTGATGCAAGGAAGATTTTAAGTCTTTGGGGGAAAGAGTGAGACTGACAGCTGACTAGGGTGACTAGTGGGTCTGTTTGTCTGTCTATCCAAAGTACCTTTCATTTCCCTCCTTTGGAGAACTTTCCTTTTCCAAATGGCTCTGAAAGCATCTGTCTTGTTACTCCATTTTCCATTCCAGCCATAGCACTTGATCTAGGCAGGGAGATTCTTCTCTGAATTGATATTCAACCATTAGGAAAAAGAAAATTCCCTTTCTGCTGGAATAGCAGAACTCTGAGAGCAGTAACTAGAGCAGTTGATAACTATCTTTCTTGTTATATGGAGAAAGCAAATCTGCAGAAGGAAGATGAGAAGAAGCCAGCAGAGTTAAAGAGGTGAATGGAGAGACATATGAGTAAGTTAGGGTGCATTGGGTCCTAGTGCCAGTCCTGAGGCCCTGCTGGCTCTAATAGCAGTGCTTCACTCTCTGGGAGGTCTTTCCCATACACATGGATCAGTGTGTTCTCTTTTACTTGGTGTATTAGGCAGAATTCTAAGATGGCCCCAAATTCCCCATCCCTGGTATATACACACCTTCTCCCAGTTATTTTGTCAATCACTAATCTAGGTTTTGCTGTGAAAGGATTTTGCAGTTGTAATTAAGGTCCCAAATAAACTGACCTTAAAGTGGAGAGATTATCCAAGTGGACCTGACCTAATCAAATGAGCCCTTAGCACCAAGTTTAGAGATTAGAGAGAAATCAGAGAGATCTGTGAAGTGTAAGAAGAATTCAGTGAGGGAGATGGAGGGCTATGTATTTAGGACCATAGGTGGCTTCTGAGAGCTGAGAAGAGTCCCTGGTGACAGTCCTACAACCATAAGGAGCTAAATTAAACAACCTAAAGCCTGGAAACAAATTTCTCTCTAGTGCCTCCAGACAGGAACTCAGTTGGCCAACACCTTGATTCAGCCCTTGCGACCCTAAGCAAGGACCTGGCCACTCCATACCTACTCTTCTGACAAATATTCCTTATATTAAGTGGTTAAATTTGTGGTAATTTATCAAAAATAGAAAATGAGTATAGTTGGATTAGTTTTACTTACACCTGAAGAAGTCCTAACTAAACAATGGGAAGACTATAGGCCCACTTTAACTACCCTGTGAAGACTCTACCAACTTTTGTTCTTCACTCTGCTCTTTTTGGGTTTGAATTTGTCACAATGGCATATGTTTTTGACTATCTAGTGTGATTAAGGAAGCCAAAAATACATTTTGATGGTGACAGAGGGAGCCCAGAACTGCTCTTGATTCTTAAGTGGCTTGGGGAAGATCACTGAAGGAATGAAGAGGGTAGAATGGCTGGTGAGAGAAAGTGTCTGGAGATCCCAAAGAGATACAAATCCTGATTAATCCTGCTTCCATTGTTCTCAACACGGGAGCCAAGGTAATTGTTATAAAATATGCCTCAGATCATGTCACCGTGCTCAAAACTCTCCAGGGCTTTCATCTCACAGCGGGTAAAATCCCAGTTTCTTTGATGACCTGTGAGGCCTCCATGACCCAGCCCCAGCACCTCTAACCTACTGTGCATTCTCCATAGCTCACCCTGCTCCAGCCATACCTCCTGATATTCTGCCCATGCACAGCCTTGCACCTCTGTCAGGAGTCCTATTTCCTTAGATACTGCTGTTTGCTCTTTGCTTTCAACACATTTTCCCTCAAATGTTACTTTCTCAGAGAAGCCTTCTTTCACCATCCTCTGTAAAATTGTAACTGCAATACTCCAAACATTGCTTCCTTTCTCTATGCTTTTCTTTAGCAGTTATCACTAACAGTTTGTTTATTTATTTCACATATTTATTGTCTGACTCTCTCGCAAGAGTGTTAGCTTCATGCACACAAGTGTTTGGATGAGCTTCAAGTGTGCGGTACCCCCAATACTGAGAACTTGCCTGTCATATAGCAGGCCTTTGATAAAATGTTTGCTAAACAATTGAATGAAAGGGGAATGTGTACATCAGGAGAGATATACTTCACTTCCTAACAGTAATTTCTTTTTCTTTCAAAGAAATTGGTAGTAGGTATATTTTTTTAAAGAAAAACAGTAAGTTGGCTCTTTATTCCCTCCAGCTACAAAAATCCAGAACAAATGACCATATGGTTTTGTAGTTTGTTTTACATGTGGAGCCAACAGTGAAGACTACTATGATGGAAAAAGAAATACAGGATATAAAACATAACCCCTCATGAGGCTTTATGATACAAATTACCTGATAGCTTGGAAGTTATCTTTTATGAAAACACTCTTCTCTCCCAGCCAGCTTCCAGCTGGGCAGCTGCCACTCTTCCTTGTCTGTCTATTGTGACCCAAACAACGAGGCCAGCCTGACAGTGGACTCTTCCAAAAGCAAGATTATGTGTTATTTCAAGAAGTGAAGAGTGTGGGGGCGCCTGGGTGGCTCAGTGGGTTAAAGCCTCTGCCTTCGGCTCAGGTCATGATCCCAGGGTCCTGGGATCGAGCCCCACGTCGGGCTCTCTGCTCTGCGGGGAGCCTGCTTCCTCCTCTCCCTCTGCCTGCCTCTCTGCATACTTGTATCCCTCTCTGTCAAATAAATAAATAAAATCTTTAAAAAAAAAAAAAGAAGTGAAGAGTGTAAACAGCACTCAATTGGGTCTTAGCAGCAGCAGTGAAAAATCCGTGGCTATCCCCCAAATTTCCCTGAACTATAAATATCTTTACATGTTTTATATATGTATGCACAATATTAATTTTATATTATCTTTGTGGTATGGCCCATTTAATACATACCCATTTGTTTACAAGATACAGTCACAGGTTGGGATTGAAGAGTCATGCTGTAGGGAGCCAGACTTTTATATCTCTCTGCTCTGCCATGCTAGCTGCAAGGCTTCACCCTCAACATCACCTCATGGTTCAAGGTGACTTTTGGAGCTCCAGCCAGGGCAACCCCTTCCTACACTGATGGAAGGAGAGGGGTGAACATGGGTGCATCCCTCCCATTTAAGGAGGCTTTCTGGAAGCCCTCATAATACTCTTGTTAACAATTCTTTCATTCAGCTACGTAAAGCTTAGCCACGTCGTCACAATCATCTATAGGAGAGTCTGGAAAATGGCATTATTAACAGGATACTAGCTAAAAAATAAGATTCTTGGGATAGGCAAATTGGTGAGCAGAACACTGTGCCCTGGTTACCAGGGCTAAAGGAAGACTCCAACTACACGAGCGTAGCAAAGATCAGCATGAGGCTAGCCACCAGGAATAGAAATCTAAGCAATGTGTCTACTGCATCTTGGTATCAGAGTTGCCAAGGAAAACACACTGGATGGAATGATGGTTTGCTCACATGGAAAGAGATCTGTGGTCATGTGCTCTCATTGCTAGTGAATGCCCAACAGCTGACACAGCCCAATAGTGGCAATTGTATATCTGTAGAAGGAACCCTCCTCCCTTGTGGTATCTGAAATACTGAAATCTGTGAGTATGCCCAGGGGCCAGTGGTGCACACACTCAAGCAAAGCAAAGGAGCACATATTGAGCCTGAAACAGGGAAAGAAGTTTCCACACAAATCAATAAACCTGATGCAAGGCTGTGTGGGCTCTTCATTACTAGGTAAGGAAACGTTCCAGGCCAAGGCCCATTCATATGTGACCGAGCAGGGGTGCAAAGTTTATATGCACAGGGGTGCCTCTTTCAACACTCAGAGCCTCAGCCACAGATCATGATGTGCTGTGATAAGGGCTCCAAGAGGACATCAACAGATCCCATGGGGGTGCACAGAAGGGAGTAATACATTCACCTCTACCCTCTTTAAGAAAAGAAAGTGATGGAAATAAAAAGACCCATATCTTTTTCTCTGTCTTCACACCAGAAGAGAACTGTCCTTAGGTTAGGAGAGAGTAACTCACGGTGGCCAGTTGACTACCTAGGGACTCAGGAGATATTTCTTGAATGAGTGAGTGAATGAATGAATGAATGAATTCCTCATAGTGGCACTGGAGGTGCTTTTGGAAGGCAGGTGACATCATCATATCCGGAACTTAGCATTGAGGAGGGTTTCACTAGGGAAAGAATGGCAGGAAAGGCCTTCCAGACAGAGGGAGAGGTGCGAGCAAAAGTAGGAGATCTGAAGGTGCGTGGCATGTTTAGGGAGCTGTGTGTAACCCCGTGTCACTGCATCTTGGGGTCTGAGGGAGAGGTGGCAGGATTTGAAACTTGGTTGTGTGGAGCCTTGACTGCCATGCTGAGGAGCATCATTTGATCCAGTGGGCAGCGGGGAATCTGGGAGCAGTGCCGGGGTAGTGCCTTGGTGTGTGGTGTGGAGGACAACTGGAAGGGAGAGAAGGAGCTGCGCAAGGGGAGGCTCAGCTGGATTGAAAATGTCCTGTGGGCAGGACAAGGAGGAGGAACAAAAGTGGAGGGATGGAAATGAGGGCTTCCCTGTGGTCAGGGAAGTCACCTCAGTCTTCAGTAACCAAGTGTTATGGGCAGAGAAGCAAAGGGCCAAAGTGGACATCTGAATTCCTACCTGGGTGACTTCATCATGGCATCAAGAAGCAGGTGGGCATAGTTGGGAGAAGAGAGTGATTTCACTGAGGGACACATTGTGTGGTGAGTTCTGCATTACTGCCCCTAGACTGTCTCTTCCTGTCTCCCTGCTTTCACTCTGCTTGCCTGTGATTTATGCTCAACTCAGTAGCCAGAATGAGCCCCTCCAAGTCAGGTTATGGCCACCCTTCAGCTCAAACCCACCAGTGGCAGTCATCCCTGGGTGAAAGCCAGAGTCCTTGACTGTACCACTCAGTTTCCCCCGACCTCCCTGACTTTATTCCTGTTACTGTCCCCTGGGTCACTCCCTTCCAGCCCCACTGGCCTCAGGATCCTTGCTTTGGTGTTGAGTTCTTCATGCACATGTCTGCCTGGCTTCTCATCTTTGCCTGGATCTCTCAGTGAGGCTAACCTGAACCATCTTGTTTCACCCTCTGTCTCCATACTCCTGATCTCCCTTCTCTAATCTACCTTTTGAGTTCTGCATTTACCACCATCCAATGTGTCATAATAAGCTCATTCATTATACCTATTGGGTTTTTTAAAGAGATTTTACTTTATTTTATTTTTATTTCTGTATTTTTTATTTTATTTTTATTTTTAAAAACCCTATTTAAATTCAGTCTCTTGGGTTTTCTTTAAAAATATTTTATTTTTAAGTAATCTCTATACCCAACATGGGACCCAAACCCACAACTCTGAGAGCAAGAGTCTCACGTTCTACGCACTGAGCCAGCCAGGTGCCCCTATTATATCTATTGTTCATTGTCTGTCTCCCTGTCACCACTACCCTCTTCCTGCCATCCTGAGACTAGAATTCAACTCTGTGAGGGTAGTTATCTTTGTATATTGTGCCCACTTATGTGTTCCAAGAACCTAGAACAGTGTCTGGCACATAATAAATGCTCAATAAAAACAGCTTATTGAATACCTGTGGAGATATTGAGTGGGTGTGGGAAATGGTGGCCTATTCTGTACAGAGGTGGGAACTGAAGAGGGAAAATCTGATGTGGACCCTGGGGCAGCTGTTCTCAGACACAGGACTTGAGATTTCTCTGCTTGGGGAGAGGACTTCCACCCATGGTGGTAGGGGGAGGGAGGGAAATCAAATTAGGGAAGAGACTCACCAGAATCCACATAGACAAAAAACCAACCTCAGAGTCCATCCAGCCTGGGGGTAGGAGGGTGTCACATGGTGTGGATACTTGAATCTATACAAGAAATTTAGCCTGCCTGCCTTAATTCAGAGAATAGTGCCTTGTGGCCTCAGGGCTTTCTGTAGCAGTAGAAAGAACTAAGATTTTGGAGTCAGACAAGTTTAGGTTCATGGCCCAGTTCACTCACTAGCTATGTGACCCATGGCAAATTATTTGTTCTCTTTGTTACCTAGTACTCTTCTGTAAGAGGAGCATAGTACTACCTTCATAATTTTATTAATAGCTCTATCATCATTATTAAGTGAGATGATGTCAAATACCTACAGGTACTTATATAGGCACCATTCCTGACATAAAATTAAGCACTGATAAATGTCGATTATGATGGTGATAAAGAGGAGGAGGATGGGCATCCAAGCACCTAGGAATTATATTAAACACATATCCTTAACTTTTCTCTCACTCACATCTCTGTACTTGTCTGGGTAGTAGTCACTCTTTTTTACTAATTGGCTTTTTTCATGGGATGGAGAACAAGACCACGGGTCACTCTGAATTCATATTCTTCCAACCCTCAGATCCAATAGGTGAGAGAGAGATTCTCTCCCACTTCAGTGGAGAAAATCCTAGGAAGGACCCTGCTTGCCCTTGCTTGGATCACATGCCCATCCTGTGCCAATCACTTTGGTCAGAGGGATGGGGTTCTAACATCAACCCAGCTGAGGATACCTACTCCCCCTCTCTGCCGGAGAGTCAGCCACAGATGGCATGTGGGATATTATACTTCCTGGGAAAATAGAGAAAGTGGCCACCACTCTATATCCAACTACTATGCCATTTTGTACCATGCTATAGCTAATGGTTTACATATTTGTTGCTAAACTGGAGACTTCCATGGCAAGGACCATAGCTTCTGTATCTTTGCATCTCCTTATCCCTAGCACAGTGCTTGACAAAGGGAAGGAGTGCTGTAAATGCAGAATATTGAACTGCAGTTGGCTAGATCAGAGAATAACAGGTTTCATAGTTGATGTCTGAGAGATAGAAATGGGGTTTTCAGAAAGTTCCACAGGCTCCAACTTTAGGGTGTTCTGAGGCCCTTTATCTTTCTCATGAGGGACTTTAAGGCTCAGTGGAAGGAACACTGAATATCAAGAGATAAAGCCAGTAATTATGTTTCCACATAAGCTGTGTGATTATGTAGAAATCAGTAGATTACGGGAGCAATGCTTGCCTTCTTTATGAAGTGAGGAAGATGGTGTCGGTGGGTGTTATCTTGCTTATAATCTTAAAATTCTATGAATAGAGTTACCTTTCTTTTTTGGCATTTATTGACTCCTTTTGAACCTCTGTTCAACACATGAGCAATGTCACCCAGGTAACATTTTTTAAAGGGCATTGTGTTTATCTGGCACAACTGAGAAATTTGATAGAAACCTTTTCAATTTTATCCAAAAACTCAATTTAGAAAAAAAGAAACTTTGGACTAAAAATCAGGGGATAAGTTCTAGATTCATTTCTGTCCTAATGAGATGAAGGTTACTGGCAAAATTGCATAAACTCTGTGAGCCTTGATTCCTCATCTGTACATAAGACAACTAGTGGAGATTCAGTGAAAGGCAAGACCTGACTTTTCACTTTCTAAGGCCCTGGCATGGGGGAAACAGACTGTCTCCTCTTTTTCCTTTTATTTTTATTTTTTTACTTTTAAGCTTTATTTATTTATTTTATGGAGGGGAGGGAAAGAGAGAGAGAATCTCAAGCAGACTCCCCACTGAGCATGGAACCTGCTGTGGGGCTTGATGTTATGACACTGAGATGATGACCTGAGCCATAATCAAGAGTCAGATGCTTAACTGACCGAGCCACCCAGGTGTCCACTTTTTTCATAGTTGTCATCCTTATATTTGCTTTTTGATGATGGAAAAAGAAATTCCCATGACAGAGTTTAAAGAAGATACCAGCTTTTAATTTAAAACATTCCCACTTTAACAAATACTAGTATTGGTTGTAGAAAAGTTACATGGTTAATTGGTTCAGACAGTTTTTGTGTTTTATTTAATGATTTTATCTATTTTGAGAGAGAGAGAGGGAGAGCAGAGGGAAGGGCAGAGGCAGAGGGAGAGAGAGACCCTCAAGCAGACTCTACACTGAGCTCGAAGCCTGATGAGGGACTCAATCCCACAACCTGGAGATCATATCCATCCCTTTGGGAAATATCAGTTCAGTATGACCATTTTGTTTACTAGGAGAGGAAAGTTTTCTCAGAGAAACAGAAGAACTTGCCTTAGGTCACAGTTCTTGAAAGGGGCAAAATGGGGCCTTGGAGCTCAGGTCTCTTATCAGCTGGCCTTGGGCTTCCCTCATCACCTCACAGGGTCTTGGGCCTGTGCCATCTTTCTGCCTGGAAGTTTGCCTCCTCCTTTGCATATGCACATTTGCTTGTGGTTTCCTCTCTGAGAGTAGAGACCAAGTCCTAATCTTTTCTCTGTCTCCTCCAACTTTGGAGTTGGTGCTCTGTAAACTGCATTGGGTTTTCTTAGAAGAATCAGGAATATGAGCTGTAGTGGACATCTGTTCTTGCTGGCACAGTGTACTCCACTGCAGTCTCTAGTCTTTGTGGTTGGGGCAGATCAACCCCATTTTCCTGGGTCCCACATGACCTGAGCTTAGATGATCAGTGTGTCTATCCCATTGGCCACAGGAATTCATGTGAGAAACCATGACTCTGATCGGGTGAATAGAGTCTGCCCTGAGACTTTTGTTGAAATGGTTGACAAAGAGGTGCTGTCTTTCTAGGGGCATGCTAAGTTGGTAAAATGTAATCCTGAAGCTGTCTGTGGTAATTTGCTAAGAACCTCCTGAGGGATAAAGCCAACTCAAAGAAAAGCAAAACTATGAGATGGAAGGAGGTAGAGTCAATATGACATTTGAGAGCCTGGGTCTATCTATACCTGAAGATAAGTCTGGCTCTGGACTTTTCAGGTACATGAGTCAATAAATTGTCTTTTTCCCAACCTGGTGAATTTGGGTTTCTGTTTTTGTACCTAGGAGAGCCCTGATTGTTAAATCTGCACATTTCTAGGATTTGGTTGCTACAAAATAGAGATTTGTTTTCATTATTTTAAAACTATTTTATTTATTTATTTTGGAGGGAGAGAGAGAGCCCATGTGGGGGCTGGGAAGGTGCAGAGGAAGAGAGAGAATCTCAAGCAGGTTACATGCTCAGCGGGGAGCTCAGAGGGGCTTGATCTCACAACCCTGTGATCATGACTTGAGCAGAAATCAAGAATCAGACCCTCAGTTGACTGAGCCACCTAGTCACCCCATAAAACATAAAGATTTTAAGGGGGAGTTTCACATATTTTTACTGGACCAGAAGGATCAGACCAAAACATGCTGGGAATGCATTATTCCATAACCCCTGGACCTTTCTTTCTCTTTTAAAAGCAAAGAAGGGACTTTCAGAAGCATGTAATAAGTACATTTTCTGTCCTTTAATGCTGACATATTTTTTAACATTGGCTCGGGGAACTCAGCCAAGAAAAGGAAGATTGTCACTGTTAGTGAAAGCAAAGTGATTAGATGATTTTATACATAATTTTGCTATCAGAACCCACTCTGGCAACTTCCCAGATGCTCACCTACAGAATGTTCTATTAGGAGTTTTTGTAACCCCAGAGACAGCTGTGAGATCTAACCTGAGTGAAAAGAGCACTGGATTCAGGGACTGACACATATTAGGTTTTCAGTAAATGCTTACTAAAGAATAATTTATACTATTTTCTTTTTTTAAACTATTTATTTATTTATTTATTTAGAGAGAGAAAGTGCAAGCTGGGGGAGGAGCAGAGAGGAGAGAAAGGGAGGGGGAAAGAACCTCAAACAGACTCCCCACTGAGCACAGAGCCCATCATGGTCTCCATCTCAAGACCCTGGGATCATGACCTAAGCCAAACCAAGAATCCAACACTTAACTGACTGAGCCACCCAGGCACTACTCTGCTATTTTCTGACCTTATTACCTAGGTGAATTAAATTGCATTTTTCCACCAGTGACATGAAGATAATAATTGTGTGCACCTCTTCCCTGGAAGATCTGCATAATTTCACTTGGCATATATCACATCTGAATGGTGTCCTCTCTCTGTCACATGGAGTTCTTCATTCACTTTTCCATCTCAGTCATTCATTCCTTTACTTTCTGTCCAATTCTAGACGAGGGATTCTGTTAGGTGTTTAGGATACAGAGCTGTGTAACAAACAGTCCCTGCTAGTTTACTCCAGTAACCTCTCACTGAGGACCTACTGTGTGCCTGCTAGTTGCCTGGCCCAGGGCTGGGTGTCTGGACTCAACGGTGAAGAAGTCATGGCTATCCTTACAAAACCAGCAGGCTCTACAGTGATGATCCCCATAGACCCTGTCTAACCCTCAGGGGCACTGGGACAAGAAAGGGTTGAGAGCCACTGCTGTGGCTGATAAAGGGCTTCCAAAGATTATTCAGTAGGATTGTCATATAGCCCATAGAGTTAGAAAGAACACTCCGGTGAGCAAGGGATGAAGGGGAGAGTGGTTTGGGGAGATTATTCTAGAAAGGTAGAGGCCATACAGAGGGCATGTTTGCCCTCAAGTTTACAAAAGCCAAATGCTCTTGCTGTCATTGTTACATTTGTTTCCAGGAGAGGTTTATGCAAGGTTGACCTCAAGAGCTCAGCTCTGAAAGCAAACAGGAGCTACACCCAATATGGCACCCACAGCATCCATTATTTGTCTGTGACCTGTGGTTCCCTGTCTCCTGGTTCAAAAAGATTTTCATACCTCATTACACCCACAACAGCAACAAGACTCTCTTAAACTCTTCTCCTCTGTGGAACCAGGGACCTAAATGGAAAAGACAACACATATGTCTTTGGGCCATTCAGACCAAAATAGACCAGCCATGGAGGCATCACAGTTAAAGCCAGATCTCTTGGGGGGAGGCCCTAGGACTTGATTTCTTCCTTGCCAGGTTGCCAGACCTGTGTCTCAGACCCAAACACTTGTGGATTAACTGATGCAGAACAGTTTGATGGTCTAGTCCTACCTTAAAATAAAAGAAAAAAAGCCTAGATTTTTTTCTGATTATAATTGAAGTATATACTCATAGAAAAAACTGGGGAATGCACAAAAATAAACAAACAAACACACAAAAGGAGAAAAATTGATCACCCTTCATTTTTTATCATCAGAGATAACCCTGGCCATTTTTTGTATATTCATTACCCTTTTCTTTGTTGACGTGAGTGTGTGATTTTAAAACACTGTCTCACAGGGCACCTCGGTGGCTCAGTTGGTTAAGCATCCATCTCTTGGCTTTGGATCACCTCATGATCTCAGGGGCCTGGGATCAAACACCCCATCAGGTTCTATGCTCAGCATGGAGTCTGCTTGAAGATTCTCTCTCCCTCTCCCTCTGCCCCTCACCCCACTCGCTTCCTCTCTGTCTCTCAAATAAATAAATCTTTTTTAAAAAGAAAAATGAGGGGCTCCTGGGTGGCTCAGTGGGTTAAAGCCTCTGCCTTCAGCTCAGGTCATGATCTCAGGTCCTGGGATCGAGCCCCGCATCGGGCTCTCTGCTCAGTGGGGAGCCTGCTTCCTCCTCTCTCTGCCTGCCTCTCTGACTACTTGTGATCTCTGTCTGTCAAATAAATAATTAAAAAAAAAAAGAAAAATGAAACACCATCTTGCATCTTCAATTTTATATCTTTAATTTTAATTTAATCTACTCTTTCTGAGGCCCCTGCTATGGTGGGTGGTCATGGACTCTGTTTTCTCTGATACCATAAACCAGAGACAAAAGATGGTCCAGCCCTTGAGCTTGACCCAGTGTGGCTCCTCCATTTCTTGTGTGCAGGTTAACTGAGCAATGTCTACCCGACACCCCAACTAAGAGTCAAACAGAGAGAGCATCTAGCAGAATATCCTGCTTTGGTACTCAAGTACTCATGTGGTCAAAGTACAGAAACTCAGCCGTGGCTGGGAAGACAATTTGCAAAAGTGCCCCGAGAATCATAAATGGACCTTTGGGTTAAAGTGTTATTTGGACAAGAATATTTAGCTTGAAACATACCATATGCTGAGGATTACACAGAAGGAACAATAAATGGATTGGAAAATGCTTAAAGAGATCCCCCCCCCCAGAGAACAGTGGAGAAAATAAAAATTCATTTAGAATGGCCATTCAGTATATTTATCTTCCATGATGTGGGGTTTACCTTTGAAAGTTGCTTTGTGAGCTGGAAAGTGCTGTGTAAAAATAACATTAGCATTCATTGTTAGATCATCTGTATGGAGCAAATGGATGTGCATGTCTATATAGACATATGCACAAAGCCTGCTTTCAGAATTTGAATTTATAAAATCATAACCAAAATGAGTAAATTTGAAGAGCTATTATTTCTGCTTTGGGTTCACACAATTTTTTTTTTTTTAATTTATTTGACAGACAGAGATCACAAGTAGAGAGGCAGGTAGAGAGAGAGGAGGAAGCAGGCTGTCTGCAGAGCGGAGAGCCCGATGCGGGGCTCGATCCCACAACCCTGGGATCATGACCTGAGCCGAAGGCAGCGGCTTTAACCCACTGAGCCACCCAGGTGCCCCTCACACAATTTTTTTTTAAGATTTTATTTATTTATTTGTTAGAGAGAGAGCGAGCACAGGCAAACAGAGTGGCAGGCAGAGGGAGAAGCAGGCTCCCTGCCGAGCAAGGAGCCCCATGTGGGACTCGATCCCAGGACACTGGGATCATGACCTGAGCCGAAGGCAGCCGCTTAACCAACTGAGCCACCTAGGCGTCCCGGGTTCACACAATTTTATTTATATGCATTGTTACAGATGTTGATGCCCCAATTTGACTTACTTGTCTGTTACAATATTTCCTGTGGGCTATACTAAGATTCCTTTGTATTACTTTTCTCTCCCAAAGAAGTATCACTAACACAGATGTGTATCCATTAACCACATTGGCTAAGTAAAGGAGCTGTCCCTAGTCTTTGCTTTCCAAAAAGCTGTAAGCAAGTCTTTTGAGATTTACAAGACAGGTGGTCCCTTTCCTGGTCTCACATTTTTTGCACCTGTTCAGCTCCCCAGAAGGCAGGCAGGTCCATGTCTATGTGAGTGCTAGCTTGAGCCAGGAAGAGGAGGGACTCTAAATAAGAGCCTTCAGAGGTACGGCCCTTACCTTTCAGCTAAGTTTCAGTCTAAATTGGTTTGGGAGACTGTTGGCTTCAATTTTTCAGAAGCCTAGGCCTCACAGCCCAGCCATGCGAAGCCAGGCGCCTAGCAATGGCTCTCTGATGGGTAATGGTGAGATTTTAATTAGCATCAAGGACTCCTTCTAGAAATCTTTCCCAAGTCCATTTACCTGCAGGAGCCCAGCCTTGTTTGGGACCTATTCTATCCTGTTTACACAAAGGAAGGGACAGCAACCACATGACCTCTGCTCTTCTTGGACATTTTGGCACCCAAATTCAGGTCTTCCTTCATAAGATCTAGCTTGTCCTCTATTCTGACTTTGTGCCAGGAAGTTGGGGCTCCTCTATGTGTGCAGACATTTGAGTCAATATCAGTGACCATAGACTTTCCATGTTCTGGCCTCCCAGGATGCTATGCTTTTGAGGTGGGGTGGCATGGACACCCCCTTTTGTCATGCAAGCTGGAGAATTCTCTGGACTCTTTTCCCTCTTTCCCACCCTACATGTAGAAAGTCCCTGGACCTGCCATTATTCCTGGTACTTCTTCCCCTCCCCAGCTCCAATTCTAGCTTTTCCATTCTCCCACTCCCCAGCTTGGCCTCAGTTCTCTCCTTGCTCTCATCAGGAATCCCCTCTGCAGCCAGGGCAGTGGTCCCCAAACTTATGAAAGGGAGAGTGTATTAGTTAGGGTTCTCCAGAGAAACGAAATCAATATACATATGAGTGATATCCTAGAAGAAATTGGCTTCCATGATTATGGAAGCTGAGAAGTCCCCTGATCTCCTGCAAGCTGGAGACCCATGAGAGATGATGCTATAAATTTCAGCCCTAAGTCCACAGACCTGAGAAGCAGGAGAAGCAGTGGTGTGAATCCAGGTCAAAGGGCAGAAGAAGCCTGAGTCTGCCTAAAGCAGTCAGAGTAAATTCCCCCTCCTCACCCCTCTGTGCTCTATTTGGTCCTCCAGTGGATCAGCTAGGCCCACCTACACTGGGGAGGGCAATCTGCTTTTCTCAGTCCGCTGATTCAGATATTAATCTCATTCGGAAACACTCTCACAGACATACCCAGCATCATGTTTAACCACGTATCTAGCACTCCATGGCCTGATCAAGTTGACACATCAAATTAACCGTTACAGAGAGTTTTATTCCCCATAATCCAAAGGTAGAATCTTGTGCAAAAAGCTTCCTGCAGGGAAACTGGAGCTCCCTGAAGTATGCACACATCTGCTTTCAGAGTCTGAGGACTCAGCAAATCCCTGCATCCTCCACCCCACCCCACCCCACCCCACCCCATGACTTACACACCAGGCTTTCTGGGGCAAGGCCCCTTGGGAATTTACATGATCACCTTGTACTGTGCAAACAGGACAGTCTCAAGTCAACATGGATGCTGGACCCATAAGGGTCCAAGCCTTCCTGTCCAGCAGCTTGTCACACTGTCCTCAACTTTCTGCTAATGCCTCTTCCTGGGAAAGCTTCCCTTGCCTGTTCCCTCCCAGTCCATTCTGTGTCACGCCTTTTAAACAACAACTCCCCATTCCTACACCTCCCCTCAGCCCCTGCAACTACCTTGCTACTTTTTGTCTCTAGATTTGACTACTCTAGGTTCCTCATATAAGGAATCACACAATATTTGTCCATTTGTGACTGGTTTGTTTCATTTAGCGTAATGTCTTCAGGGTTCATTGAAATCGTGACATGTGTCAGAATTTCTTTCTTTTTAAGTCTGCATAATATTTCTTTGTATGTATATACTACATTTTGTTTATCCATTCATCCATTGATGGGCACTTGGGGGGGTCTCCATCTTTTCACTATTGTGATTTAATGCTATGAACATGGGTACAAATACCTTTCAAGTGCCTGCTTTCAATTCTTTCAGAAATGAAATTCCAAAAATATAATTGCTGGGCCAACTGGTAATTTTATGTTTAATTATTTGGGGAACTATCCTATTGTTTCCTACAGTGGCTGCATCATTTTATATTCCCACCAGCCATGCTCAATGGTTCCATTTTCCCTACATCTTATCAACACTTGTGTTCTGGTGTTGTTTTTTGTTTTTTTTTTTTTTTAAAAAAGCTGGAGCTTTCTATCTTTTTTTTTTTTTTAGATTTTATTTATTTATTTGAAAGAGAGAGAGAGAGTGAGACAGCATGAGAGGGGAGGTCATAGGGAGAAACAGACTCCCCATGGAGCTGGGAGCCCAGTGTGGGACTCGATCCCAGGACTCTGGGATCATGACCTGAGCCGAAGGCAGTTGCTCAACCAACTGAGCCACCCAGGCGCCCCGTGTTCTGGTGTTTTTAAGAATAACCATCCTGATGGGTGTGAGGTGGTATCTCACTGTAGATTTGACTTGCATTCCCCAAATGATTAGTGATGTTGTGTTGAATATCTTTTCATGCACTTGTTGGTTAACTCCAAAATTTGACCTAAGCAACTGGAAGAAGGGAGTTGGAGAATATTGCATGGAGTGAGATGGAGAATATTGTGGGAAGAACAGGTTTTGAGGGGGGAAAAAACAGAACTAAATTTGAGATGTATATTAGAGATCCAAGTGGAGATCTTGGTAAGCAACGGGACACACGAGTCTAATGTTCAGCTGACGAGTCCAGCCCGGACGTGCAAATTTGGGGATCATTAGCAAACAAGCATGCATAAAGTCATGAGGTTGGATAAGATCTCTAGGGAATGTCTGCAGAGAAGGAAACAGTCTGAGGCCTAAGCAATGGGGAACTTCTACTTGAAGGATGAGACGTAAGAAAGAACTAGCCAGATGAGGAGTGGCCTGTGATAAGGAGGAGGGTGATGTATTCTGGAAATCAAGGGAAGACTGCTCTGAGGAGGAGGAAGTGATTTCTTATGTCCAAAGCTGCTGAAAATTTGAACAGTTGGAGACTAAGAATTGGCTATTGTTTTAGCAATATGGAGATCACTAGCGAAATGGTATCGAGTTGTTTTGGTGGGTTGGTCAGGTTGGAAGCATGATTGGAGAAGGTTCAAGAGAGAAGAGAATGTGGGGCATTAGTGACAAGAGGTGTAAACAAAGCACCTGAGAAGTCTTTATAAAGGAGTGCAGAAAAATGGAGGACTGGGATTAAGAAGGATTTTTGTTAATGATAAAAATCACAGCACATTTCTACATTGATAGAGGTGACACATTAAGGATGGTGCCAGAAGGAAGGGTAAGAGTTACGGGAGCAGTATGACCCTTGCTTTGATGCTTTTCCCTGCTCCCCTGCAGACTGCTAACAAAGTACCTCAGAGCCTCTTAAATGTACTAGTTGGCTTACTTGTCTCTCTTTGTTGTTGTTGTTGTTGTTGTTGTTTTTTGACAGACAGAGATCACAAGTAGGCAGAGAGGCAGGCAGAGAGAGGGGAGGAAACAGGCTCCTTGCTGAGCAGAGAGCCCGAATCGGGCTCAATCCCAGGACCCTGGGATCATGACCCAAGCCGAAGGCAATGGCTTTAACCCACTGAGCCACCCAGACACCCTGAAAATAGTGGTTTATTTCATGCTCAGATTGGCTGCTGTTGGGCAGCTCCCGGCCAGGCGTGGCTGAGCCAGGAGAGTGCCAGGCTTTGAGTTGGGCTCTGGACTGTTCACATGCCTCTCATTCTGGGAACTGGGGCTACTCTGCATCTACTCTTCTAGTGTAGAGGGTAGAACACAGGGGGGAAGCTAAAACACAAACACATTTCAAGCCTCTGCTTGCAACAAGTCCACTCAAATTCCATTCACCAAGGCAAGTTATAAGCCAAGCCCAACAGGGAAGAAAAAGCAAATGAGGTACACAGACTGGGAGGACAAGGACCAGAAAGGGGATGGAAGGGGAAAAATTGGACAAATAATACAATCTACCATATCTGATCTAAAATCCTAAACAGAATGATTTTATTTCTTCTGTTTTTCCAGCACTTACCACCATGCCTGGTAAATTCTGCAAATGTAGTTAATGCTGCAAAAAATCTTGAAAGGAGACTATTACCAGCTCTTTTCTAACCATGGTTATGGTTCCTTTTCTTTTAATTTGAGATCCAGAAGAATTTGGGTTTAAATTCCAACATTCTCACTTTTTAGCTCAATGGCTTTTGGTAATAATATCAATAATAGTAAAAAGAATAACAGACAACATTTCTTGAGTGTTTACTGTGAGCTAGGAATGCTGTTAGGGTTTTTGGTTCATTATAATGTGCATTATATGTTATATGTCCATTATATGTCTATATAATGTTCTTGATAATGTCATTTTAGTGTCCAAGGAAATCTACAAGGGAGGCATTTCTTTCTCCGTGTCATAGATGAGGTGACTGAGAATCAGAGAGGTTCAGTCACATACTTGAGGTCACACAGCTAGAAAGAGGTGGAGATATGGTTAAAACCCAGCTCAGTAGGCCCAGTAAAGCCTCTTTGTGTGCATAATGTTATGTCACCCATGCATGTGGAGTTAGGATGCCCAGTCAGTTTCCTCATCTGCAAAATAGGGCCAGGCATGAGAATGTTCACTTTGTAGAATCATTAGAAGATTAACTGAAAAGTCCTATATCAGTTACCTGGCCCAGTGAAGGTGACACTCTGGGCACTCAATATTCTTCCCTTTCTTCCTATTTTATTTCATCTCCAACTCTGGAAGCCAGACTTGATGGAAAACTTTCTTCAAAATCTCGTGCACATAATACATCAATTATAATTTTGTTAAACCTACAGTTCTCAACCTCACAGGCCCTCTGCTGAAACCATTAGCAGTGGATTTCTAAAACCCTTGGGAAGATGTTTGGACGGGTTCAGTACTTCTCTTGGCTGCTGAATTATTCATGTCCCTTGATGGATTGTGAAGCTGGCCTCCTACTGAAGAGGTGGATTTATAAGGGAGGCTCAGGCCAGTCCTTTGCTCTTTCAGTTGAGTAGGTGGTGAGTGAAGGAAAGCAAGTCAACAGGCCCAGGGGAAGGGTTGGTCTGTGCCAATTCTGCTCGACAATTGTAGACCGAGAGGGTGGGAGGAGCAGATTGTGTGTCCAAAAGGAGATGTTTCTTTCTGAGGGCAGAGTGTGGGAAGAGAGGAGGAAGAAACATTTAATGAGTACCTACTATGTACCAGATACCTCAGACATGTAATACTATTAGATCCTAAAAAATAAATAAATAAATAAAAGGTCTGTTTTAGAGGAAAGAAACTGAGGCTCCAAGAAGTTAAAGAACCTGAGCCATTTTTAAAAAGATAAGAGTCAGAAAGCAAATATATATATATATATATATATATATATATATATATATATATATATATACAAACTGAATCAGGTTTGTCCAAGAGTGACAGAAAACCCAAATACAATCCAGCTGGAATCAGTTCAGGGTTGACATGGCCTTTCTGGGCATCAGAGACCCCAGCTCCTCTTAGCTTACTCTGCTGCCAGCCTTAGCCTCTGGTGTCCACTGCATGGTCCAAGAGGACTGCTCAGCCATAAAGGGGACTCATCCTGGAAGAAAGGAATAATAGGTCCACTTCCCTCCAGCGGGGCAGAACTTGGTCTCATGGCTGCTGAGAGCTGGAAGGGAAGCTGAGAAATGTGGCCAACTGCCCATGGAGAAATTAGGGCTTCTATTTTGAAGGATGAAGGAAAGAACCAGATACTGGGCACACCAGGAATCTCTGCTATGAGGAAGTTAAGTCTCATTCCTTCTCACTCCAGAGGACCCAGCTAGCTCCATTGCTCCTACCATATTGCCTTCGTTAAGAGAAATGCCATTGCCACCGAGACCTCTGTCCAGCTTAAAGTGCCCTCTAGACAACAATGATAGGAACAGCTGGGTCTTATCAGGTGCTTACTGATGTGGGAAACAAAGGCAAAAGAAAAATGAAATTTCCTCACTACCCACAGTCCACTGATAAGTACTTGAAATAGGCAGAGTGGCATTTCTCTAGGGACTCAGCTGCCTTAATGTTAGTACTTTGCTAAGAGCAAAAGGCAAGCTCAGCCCAACTCCCCAGATCCTATAAGGTTACTTTAACATATAAAAATTCCTTTGGAGGGACGCCTGGGTGGCTCAGTTGGTTAAGTGGCTGCCTTCGGCTCAGGTCATGATCCCAGCGTCCTGGGATCGAGTCCCACATCAGGCTCCTTGCTCTGCAGGGAGCCTGCTTCTCCCTCTGCCTCTGCCTGCCTCTCTGTCTGCCTGTGCTCGTTCTCTCTCTCTCTCTCTAACTAATAAATGAATAAAATCTTTAAAAAAATTTTTTTAAAAATTCCTTTGGAAAGTTCCTTTATCTCTACTCTCCAAGATACATGTTGGGAATCCTCCACCAAATATATGACCCACCAATCCATGTGAAGGGTCTCATAACTAGGGTTTTACTAGGCAGTGATAAATGACCCTTTCCAACCATTGCTAGCTCCCTCAAGGTCCTGGAAACCTTTCTTCCAAAATTCCTTAGAGACTTTTGCTATCCCTAACCCCTTTCCAACTCGAAAGTGTATAATCAGCCACTCCTCTCAACCCTAGTGCAGGTCTTTCTGTCCAAGGTCCTGCCCCCATGCTTTAATAAAACCACCTCTGTTTACCAAAGATGTCTCAAGAATTCTTTCTTGGACTTCGGCTCCAAGCCCCATCTTTCTTACATCACTTACTATAAACCAGGCACTATGCAACATATCTTATAACAATATCTCATTTAATCCTTCAGTCACCTATAAAGCAGGAACTTGATTCTCCCCCTTGTACAAATGAGGAAACTGAGACCCAGGAAGACAGCACATGCAAGGTCAGACAGCTAGTATATACCATCAGGATCTATACATTTAACGACAAACGGAATCTGCACTCAGACAGTGGAGACTCCAAGCCTAGTCTTTTCATTGTTATCTTTGTTTCCCTCCTGTCTGTTCCCACTTTGGGGCCTCTACTCCTGCCCATCTCCCTTCCTGAATCCTATTCTTTCAATCTCTCATAACCCCTTACAATGTCCTCCTTCTATTTACCAGCAAACACTCTGAGAATCCGAATCAGGCCAGGCACTGTACTAGGAGCTTGGGACTATGTAATATAGAAAGGGCCTTGTGGAGGGTCCCTGAGGTCCCTACTCTGAAGAAGTTCACATGTGACTTCAACATCTAGCACCCAAGTGTCCATAATGGGACACAAAAAGGCCATAGCAATCAAGTGGTGCAAAGTGCACAGGGAGAAGGATGAATTGGATAAGTTTCAGTTGTCTGCAGGGAAGCTAAAGGACACTTTATACAGGAGGAGAAATTCCTTCTACTTTTTTCCAGTGGTTCCAAAAAAATATTTTATACATCCTTTCCTTTTTAAAAAATTCTTCTCATCTGCCTTTCTCTAGTGCCCCTGCCCACCTGCTTTGATCCTATTTGCCCATTTACCTGCTCTATCCTTCTTCCCTTCACCAGTAGCTTTGGGGAAGAATGGCATCCGTCCATCACCTCCCCTTCCCTGCCCTCCATTCTCTCCTTAACTGCACCAGTCTGCTTCAGTCCCAGCATTGCACTAAATCCTACTAGCTCATAATTAATGACACAAGTCTTTTTTCTCTGGGCGGCAGGTCATTAATTATGCAGTTATTTGGTATCTGGTGTTTCTATGCATTGTCTCATGTAGCTCTCAGGATAACCCTAGGAGTTTGGTGCTGCTGTTAATATCCTTTTGCTGTTAGGAAACTGAGCTCTGGAGAGGTTGAATTACTGCCCAAGGTCAGCAGCTAGGAGGCAGCAAACCTGGAGCTCTGGCCCAGGTTAGCTAGCCCTGGAGCCCAAGCTTTTAACTATTCCTCCTCTAAAAAGCAAGAGACAACACTGTAGGAGAGGAGAGTAGGAATGGGCCAAGAACTGGGGATGTGACCTACAAAATGTGGTAGAGAATTGAATAGCCCCTATGGGAAAAAGGAATAGGGAATGATTATGAGACATATTGATTAAAGTGTGAGCATGGAGAACACAGATGAAGTTAGGCATCTTTCTTTTTTTCATTCTAACAAGGTCTTTAATGATCCAGATGACCTCAAATCTATACTGATCACATTTCGTTCTTTTTTTAAGTTTTTAATTTTAATTCCAGTTAGTTATTGAACAGTGTTATATTAGTTTCAAGTTTCAGGTGTACAATATAGTGATACAATATAATGATTAGGAATTCTTTTTAATAAACATATAATGTATTATTAGCCCCAGGGGTACAGGTCTGTGAATCACCAGGTTTACACACTTCACAGCTCTCACCATATCACATACCCTCCCCAATGTCCATAACCCCACCACCCTCTCCCTACACCCCTCCCACTGGTCACCCTCATTTTGTTTTGTGACATTAAGAGTCTCTTATGGTTTGTCTTCCTCCCGATCCCATCTTGGTTCATTTATTCTTTTCCTACTCCCCAAACCCCCCATGTTGTATCTCCTCTTCCTCATATCAGGGAGATCATATGATAGTTGTCTTTCTCTGATTGACTTATTTCGCTCAGTATAATACCCTCTAGTTCCATCCACGTCGTGGCAAATGGCAAGATTTCCTTTCTTTTGATGGCTGCATAGTATTCCATTGTAGATATATACCACATCTTCTTTATCTATTCATCTGTTGATGGACACCTAGGTTCTTTCCACAGTTTGGCTATTGTGGACATTGCTGCTATAAACATTTGGGTGCACGTGCCCCTTTGGATCACTACATTTGTATCTTTAGCATAAGTACCCAGTAGTGCAATTGCTGAGTCATAAGGTAGCTCTATTTCCAACTTTTTGAGGAACCTCCATGCTGTTTTCCAGAGTGGTTGCACCAGCTTGCATTCCCACCAACACTGTAGGAGAGTTCCCCTTTCTCTGCATCCTCGCCAGCACCTGTCATTTCCTGACTTGTTCATTTTAGCCATTCTGACTGATGTGAGATGGTGTCTCATTGTGGTTTTGATTTGTATTTCCCTGATGCCCAGTGATGTGGAGCACTTTTTCATGTGTCTGTTGGCTATCTGGATGTCTTCTTTGCAGAAATGTCTATTCATGTCCTCTGCCCATTTCGTGATTGGATTATCTGTTCTTTGGGTGTTGAATTTTCTAAGCTCTTTATAGATTTTGGATACTAGCCCTTTATCTGATATGTCGTTTGCAAATATCTTCTCCCATTCTGTCAGTTGTCTTTTGGTTTTGTTAACTGTTTGCTTTGCTCTGCAAATGCTTCTGATCTTGATGAAGTCCCAATAGTTCATTTTTGCCCTTGCTTCCCTTGCCTTTGGCGATGTTCCTTGGAAGAAGTTGCTGCAGTTGAGGTTGAAGAGGTTGCTGCCTGTGTTCTCCTCAAGGATTTTGATGGCTTCTTGTCTCACACCGAAGTCTTTCATCCATTTTGAGCCTATTTTCATATGTGGTGTGAGGAAATGGTCCAATTCAATTCTTCTGCATGTGGCTGTCCAATTTTCCCAATACCATTTGTTGAAGAGGCTGTCTTTTTTCCATTGAACATTCTTTCCTGCTTTGTCGAAAATTAGTTGACCATAGAGTTGAGGGTCTATTTCTGGGCTCTCTATTCTGTTCCATTGATCTATGTGTCTGTTTTTTTGCCAGTGCCATACTGTCTTGATGATGACAGCTTTGTAATAGAGCTTGAAGTCTGGAATTGTGATGCTGCCAATTTTGGCTTTCTTCTTCAATATTCCTTTGGCTATTCGAGGTCTTTTCTGGTTCCATATAAATTTTAGGATTATTTGTTCCATTTCTTTGAAAAAAATGGGTGGGATTTTGATAGGGATTGCATTAAATGTGTGGATTGCTTTGGGTAGCATGGACATTTTCACAATATTTGTTCTTCCAATCCATGAGCATGGCACATTTTTCATTTCTTTGTGTCTTCCTCAATTTCTTTCATGAGGACTTTATAGTTTTCTGAGTATAGATTCTTTGCCTCTTTGGTTAGGTTTATTCCTAGGTATCTTATGGTTTTGGGTGCAATTGCAAAGGGGATTGACTCCGTAATTTCTCTTTCTTCTGTCTTGTTGTTGGTGTAAAGAAATGCAACTGATTTCTGTGCATTGATTTTATATCCTGGCACTTTACTGAATTCCTGGTCACGCTCTAGCAGTTTTGGAGTGGAGCCTTTTGGGTTCTCCACATATTCTATTATATCATCTGCAAAGAGTGATAGTTTGACTTCTTCTTTGCCACTTTGGATGCCTTTAATTTCTTTTTGTTGTCTGATTGCTGAGGCTAGGACTTCTAGTACTATGTTGAATAGCAGTTGTAATAATGGACATCCCTGCCGTGTTCCTGACCTTAATGGAAAAGCTCTCAGTTTTTCTCCATTGAGAATGATATTTGCGGTGCGTTTTTCATAGATGGCTTTGATAATATTGAGGTATGTGCCCTCTATCCCTACGCTTTGAAGAGTTCTGATCAGGAAGGGATGCTGTACTTTGTCAAATGCTTTTTCAGCATCTATTGAGAGTATCATATGGTTCTTGTTCTTTCTTTTATTAATGTAGTGTATCACATTGATTGATTTACGGATGTTGAACCAACCTTGCAGCCCTGGAATAAATCCCACTTGGTCGTGGTGAATAATCCTTTTAATGTACTGTTGGATCCTATTGGCTAGTATTTTGGTGAGAATTTTTGCATTTGTGTTCATCAAGGATATTGGTCTGTAATTCTCTTTTTTGATGGGATCCTTGTCTGGTTTTGGGATCAAGGGGATGCTGGCCTCATAAAATGAGTTCGGAAGTATACCTTCTATTTCTATTTTTTGGAACAGTTTCAGGAGAATAGGAATTAATTCTTCTTTAAATGTTTGGTAGAATTCCCCTGGTAAGCCGTCTGGCCCTGCGCTTTTGTTTGTTTGGAGATTTTTGATGACTTTTTCAGTCTCCTTACTGGTTATGGGTCTGTTCAGGTTTTCTATTTCTTCCTGGTTCAGTTGTGGTAGTTTATATGTCTTTAGGAATACATCCATTTCTTCCAGATTGTCAAATTTGTTGGCGTAGAGTTCCTCATAACATGTTCTTATAATCGTTTGTATTGTATTTCTTATAATCGTTTGGTGTTGGTTGTGATCTCTCCTCTTTCATTCATGATTTTATTTATTTGCATCCTTTCTTTTTTCTTTTTGACAAGTCTGGCCAGGGTTTATCAATTTTATTAATTCTTTCAAAGAATCAGCTCTTAGTTTTGTTGATTTGTTCTATTGTTTTTTTGGTTTCTCTTTCATTGATTTCCTCTCTGATCTTTATGATTTCTCTTCTCCTGCTGGGTTTAGGCTTTCTTTGTTGTTCTTTTTCCAGCTCCTTTAGGTGTAGGATTAGGTTGTGTACTTGAGACCTTTCTTGTTTCTTGAGAAAGGCTTGTATCGCTATATATTTCCCTCTCAGGACTGCCTTTGCTGTGTACCAAAGATTTTGAATCATTGTGTTTTAATTATCATTTGTTTTCATGAATTTTTTTCAATTCTTCTTTAATTTTCTGGTTGACCCATTCATTCTTTAGAAGGATGCTGTTTAGTCTCCATGTATTTGGGTTCTTTCCAAATTTCCTCTTGTGATTGAGTTCTAGCTTCAGAGCATTGTGGTCTGAAAATATGCAGGGAATGATCCCAATCTTTTGATACCAGTTGAGACCTGATTTATGACCCACGATGTGATCTATTCTGGAGCATGTTCCATGTGCACTAGAGAAGAATGTGTATTCTCTTGCTTTGGGATGGAATGTTCTGAATATATCTGTGATATCTATCTGGTCCAGTATGTCATTTAAGGCCTTTATTTCCTTGTTGATCTTTTGCTTGGATGATCTGTCCATTTCAGTGAGGGGTGTGTTAAAGTCTCCTACTATTATTGTATTCTTGTCAATGTGTTTCTTTGATTTTATTATTAATTGGTTTATATAGTAGGCTACTCCCATGTTAGGGGCATAGATATTTAAAATAGTTAGAACTTCTTGTTGGACAGACCCTTTGAGTATGATATAGTGATTTTCCTCATCTCTTATTATAGTCTTTGGCTTAAAATCCAATTGATCTGATATAAGGATTGCCACCCCAGCTTTCTTTTGATATCCATTAGCATGGCAAATTGTTTTCCACCCCCTTACTTTCAATCTGGAGGTGTCTTTGGGTCTAAAATGAGTTTCTTGTAGGCAGCATATTGATGGGTTTTGTTTTTTTATCCATTCTGATACCCTGTGTCTTTTGATTGGGGCATTTAGCCCATTTACATTCAGGGTAACTATTGAGAGATATGAATTTAGTGCCATTGTATTGCCTGTAAGGTGACTGTTGCTGTATATTGTCTCTGTTCCTTTCTGGTCTACTACTTTTAGGGTGTCTCTTTGCTTAGAGGACCCCTTTATATATTTCCTGTAGAGCTGATTTGATGCTTGCAAATTCTTTCAGTTTTTGTAATGATTGGGAATCTTAAGGATCAGCTGGGAGTATTTGACAAGGGTTGAGGTGGTTGGGTTGATCTGCTATTTTGAGTACCAAGGATGTGAGGCTAAAGATGAGATAGGCAGGGGGGTTGAGGATGTCATTAAGAAGGTAGTGGAGATGATTGGCCATCAGGTTAAAAAGGGAAGTGGGGGGACGCCTGGGTGGCTCGTTGGTTGGGCGGCTGCCTTCTGCTCGGGTCATGATACCAGCATCCTGGGATGGAGTCCCGCATCGGGCTCCTTGCTTGGTGGTGAGCCTGCTTCTCCCTCTGCCTCTGCCTGCCTCTCTGCCTGTGCTCGCTCCTGCGCTCTCTCTCTATCTGACAAATAAATAAATTAAAAAAAAAATCTTTAAAAAAGGGAAGGGGGGGGGCAAGGAGTTAAGATAAAAAGAGACTATTGGACCAGGAGAACAAGGAAATATCAAGCTCAGAAAACAAACTGGCAAGAGTGAGGAAGTGGAGAGGGTAGAAAAAGAAGAGGATGTCTTGAGAGTAGGCAAAATGTCCCAGTAGAGTCACCCCAGGAATTCACAACTGTGAACATTCATACATGTCTCCATGTTGAATAGGAAGACAAGTGTGAGACTTTTGAAAGTTCTCTAAATTCTTTGAATTAGTTTTTTGACACAAAATGATGTCTCTTTCTCCTCCTGGGAGAGTATACTCTTCCTCCGTCTCTTCACTAGGATTCTGTATTAACTATGAAGACTTCAGGATTTTTTAAGGCCAAGCTCTGGAATTTTACTCATAAGCAAAGAGCAGACCTCAAGTTTACTGGCAGGAATGGAAAAAGAAAATATGTTTGCTTCATAACAGTGAAATAAAAAAAGAAACATGGAGAAACAACTCAATGCCTATCAGTAAGAAGCAGAAAAAGAAATTATAACACAACCATACAATGGCATATAAAGCAGCCAAAAATAAAAATGAGGCATCTCTTTATGTACAAAATTACATAGTCTCCAAGATCTACTGCTAAAAAGAAAAATCACGATCTAGATGAACATGTATGTGTATTACAAGAAGGTGAGGAATATGATATGATATGAAATATAAAATAATATAATATACTTTCTTGTTTGTGCACACACCATCCTTAGAGTACCTTTAGGGCCAAGGGTGTCAGAGAAAGGGAGGTGAGTCTGGCACTTGTTGAAAACCAGGAACCCTGTAGCCAGATCTCTGCCAAGCAGAACAATTGGAACAGACCCTTGCTGGGGATTATTTGGAGACTTTTAATTGTAAGACACCATGAGTAAATATACATATGCCAAAGGGCCCTCAGACATTGTGTGCCCACCCACAGTGTGATACCATCACCACTATCTTGGATCTTGTGTTAATTCAAGGGTATGCATGTGGGGAGATTTTTCACAAGACAGAGAAGACTCACATGAGCAAATGCTGGAAAGAGTTATAGACCTGAAAACCCAGGGGACAGTGGTTTTACTCAAAGGGGTGGAACATTTGGGTTCTTTCTTCATTCATGATATCCAGGATCTTCAACCAAGTTTTCTGTTCTTCAGGTATAGTTGAATGTCGGAACTCTATTCTCCCAGATCACCACCAACACCAGTAGTTGATTTTATCCTTCATGGAATCACTATGCCAAATTTCATGGAATAACCTTTTTGAGGATGTTTTGTTCTTCATGAAAACCTCATTTGTGTTCAGATTTACTCATGGTGCAAGCTTGACCTACTGAAGAGAACCTTTGTCAGATGGGTGTTAGGTGTACAGAAAGGGTTAACATAGCAGGCCCAAGAGAGCTTATGCCTAGAGTGGACAACTTGCAAAGTGGCCCTCAGTTGGCATCTGGGAACTTGGATCTGCAGAGGGTTCCCACCACCCAAATTGTTAAGAGTGACTCACTATGCCTAAATTTCTTATGCAAACCATGTGATTTATGCTGAGCACCTGCTTTCCTACTGGGGGTTTGCAATTTGGGTATTGCCAATAGAAGTTGCCTACTTGACTAGCCCCCCCCCCCCCCCCGTCAAAACCTTGCTGAGTCTTTAAGGAGCTATTTGGTAAACAATAGTTCACAAATATTGCTACAATTCCTTGATGGGGAAATTAAGCAAGTCCCGTGTGATTGTACTGGGAGAGGACTAGCTGGGGGAAGATTCTTGGAAGCTTGAGCCTAATTTCCTCCAGACCTCTCCCTGTTCATCTTTTCCCTCTGTCAAGTTTACTTTGTATCCTTTTCCTATAATCATAATAATACTATGACTATGTGCTGAGTCTCCTGAGTTTTCCTAGGGTAATGCTATCTATTGGAACAGATAACTACCAAGACTTCAGAAGTCCAACACAATAGCTTATTTCTTGTGTATAGAAAGATCAGTACCAGTGCTCCTGGTGGGTGGATGACCTTCTAGTCAGTCATCAAGGACCCAGGTGCCTTCCATCTTGTATTCTATGTCTTCTAAAGCCTCTGAGTCTTGTCTGGTAAGTTTGCAGGTGAGAAAAAGAGACTGGAAAATACATGCCCGGGGGCACCTGGGTAGCTCAGTGGGTTAAGCCTCTGCCTTTGGCTCAGATCATGATCCCAGGGTCATGGGATCGAGCCCTGCATCAGGCTTTCTGCTCAGCAGAGAGCCCACTTCCTCCTCTCTCTCTTTGTCTGCCTCTCTGCCTACTTGTGATCTCTGTCAAATAAATAAATAAAATCTTTAAAAAAAAAAAAAAGAAAATACATGCCTCTTTCTTAACCCTCCTTGTCACCTTAACCCCTGTGTTGGCCCCCAAATGACATCACTACCTCTGGCTATATTCCTTTGGCAATTACTAGGCATATGGTCTCATGTAGATACAAGAGTGCTACGAAATGTGATGTCTGGCTCAGTGGCTATTCTGCTATAGCAACTCTGTGGAAAGAAAGCATAAATCTTTGATGACCTTCTGTAGGATCATAATGATCTACTTATTATGAACCTATGATGCCCTCAACTTCCTCCCAAGTGCTATAAGACAGCACACAGAAGTCATATTGTTCTTGCCCATATGTAGGTTGACATGTAAAAAGGAACAGGCCACCCCAAGTTCGAGTAGGCAAGGCTAACTTCCTGGGAAGTCTTCTTTCCTTTTAGACCCCTTCTTCTGTGTTTCCATAGTAACTGGTGCTGATCCCTGTTACAGCACTTACCACAAGGTTTTGAAACCTTATGGATTGTCTGACTCTCCCATTAAATTAAAACATTTTTGAGGTCACAACTTTTAGTTGTCTTATTGACCAGCATGCTCTGTGCCCTTCACAGAACCTGGCACTTCTGAGAAGTGCAGTAAATGCAAAAGGAATAAATGGTTGAATGGGACAGTGAGATGCAGTGTTGTACCATGCTGTGAGCATGTGCTTTAGAGTTAGTCAAAGTTTCTTACCTCTTGTGACCTTGCAAAACTTACTAAACTTCTCTGAACTTCAAATTTTCATTTTTAGAATGGGGAGGACAATACCAACTTTGCAACATTGCTCTGAGGATTTTCTGAGATTCTGAATGCGTATGTAGCACCTAGCCTTGTGCTAGGCACATAATAAACTCTGGAAAAAATAGTATTTATTATTAACACAAATGACAACCAGTGGGATACCGGTTTCAGCATTCACTTACTCTCGATCCAATCTTAGATGCAAGACAGGAGAAGCCATAGAAACAAAGGTGGCCAAATCATGTGCAAAGATGATGAGTAAGAAGAGTTGTGGGGACAGCAGCTTTATTTCTTGGGGGGGGGGGTGTCTTCCTGGGAGGGAGGTCTCCTTCCCTTGTTCTTGCCATCAGAGAGTGTTAAATTCACAATTCTCAGGGCAGTTCTTATTCTCCCAAGAATTCACAAGAAGTCAAGCCCATCTCATACATTTACAAATACATCATTCAAGACAGAGTTCTGATTCCTTCTTCATTCATTCATCCATTTAAGAAATATTTTGAGTGTGTCCACCTTGAGCCAGGCACTGGGGATAAACAGTATTGAACAAAGAAGACTGAGCTCTTCTCTCACAGAGCCTTCATTTTAGGGAGGGAGACAGACAACCCATCAATAGTTAGATCACATGTAGACAGTGAAAATAAGATCTTCGGCAGCATCATGAATATAAGGTTCCTCTTTCTCAAGTTGTGCAGTCTCGAGGCAAACTACTATTAAATGCATCATGGATGTCAGCCCTAGTGGTGCTATTTGGCCTTCTTCAACAACTGCTTCACAATCACACACACACACACACACACACACACACACATACACAAAAGGTTAAGGGTCTGTAAGTGTGAAGCTGTGTGGTGGGGACTTTTCGGAAGGATGTTTTTAACTTCAGTGCCCAAGGGAGCTGACAGGGAGTGCTTGGCCCCTGACTCTTGCTCATCTTCACCAGCCCAGCTCCTCTTCAATCATTTTCAATGAGTCAACATCCCATGTGGGGACCACACAGCCCCTTGATTTCTCAGTCTCTTGACCCCTTCTCATCCAGTGACCTTACCCTCTTCTCCACTTTCACCATACCCTTGACCTTGTCACCACCAAAAACCTGCTCCTGCCCCCTCCTTCCAGATTGTTGGCTCTAGAACACACCTCTGCTGATTTGTCCCTCTCTCCACAATCACCACGTAAAACCCCAGCCTGAGATGACCTACCCCTCTTCTTTCCTTTCCCTGAACTCACTCAGCTAAACATGGCGGAAGAGAGTCCAGAGCAGAGAACGAACTGCAAATTCAAAGCCTTTAATGTTGCCTTGTATTTTACAGCTCCCTTCCCCCAAACTGGTTCACAACTTGCCCCTCCTCAAACCTCCCACACTTCCCACTTCCCTTCCAGCTCAGCACACTGTCCATGAACAGCCTTCCCTCCATCCTCCCTGACAGCATAGAAGCCACCTTCTCGCCTCTGCCAGGTGAGCTTTGCCAGTCTCCTGTCCTACGTTATTTATGCCTCCGCCCAGCTTCTCCTTCCCTCCTGCACCTGTGGGGTGAGGGGGTGGCATATGCAGATAGACTGGACTCTCCCCAAGCAAACAACAGAAATAACAAAGCCATCCTGATTCTGTATGCCCTTCATCTCTAGCTCAAGCTTCCTCCTCTCAGCTCCAGAAATTTCTCTGTCTGCTCTGATGCCCCAGGAAGCAATCAAGTTTAATCTGTCCAGTACAAAATTCTTTATTTTCTTCCCCATGCCTGTCTTACCTGTAGTTTTTTTTCCCTTTCAGTAAATTCTACCGGTTGTTCAGGCTGGTTGCTGGGCCCCACCACACTCCCACATTCCTGCATTCTCTTCTCTGCAGTAACAAAGTGTCCCTATCTTGTTCCTGAAGTTGAGAGAAACAGTCTTAAACCATGGATACATTTGTAGGTTGTTGAATGTTGTTATCACAAAGGAGTGTTGTATTTTATCAGATGCTTTTCCTGTGTCTGTCCACACATCCTGTGCTTTTGTCTTTCATTCTGTTCCTATGGTATATTCCATGAACTGATTTTTAGATGTTTCATCAACTTCACATTCCTGGGGTAAATCCCACTTGATCATGGTATATAATCGTTTTATATGTTGCAGAATTCTATTTTCCGCAACATATAAAACTGGGTTTTATAAAATATACATATTTTATATAAAATTGGGGTTTTTTGAAGGCGTTGTTTTTTTGTTCCAAAGTGTTCTACCCACCCCGCCCCCCTAAATTGGAGCTTATTAAGGCCTTTGCTGGATTCCCATGGCGCTCCAGCGGTTCCCCTAGGGATCTCTGCCACAGATCCCGTCTGTGGCATTTATGTGTCTTCACTCCCTCACTTGGCTTCCGCCATGCTCCTGTTCCACTTCCCTGCTTCCTCGAGGGTTTCTCCTGGGGACAATCTAACAAACCACTTCCATACCCGTCCTTTTCTCAGGTGCGGCTGGTGGGGACCCGCCCCGGTCATGGCGGCGGCGGAGGAGCAGCTCCGGTCACGCGGCCCCTCACAGACGCTCCCACTCCTCACACTAACCCGGTTGTGGGGATTCTCCTGCAGGTGATTTACGCCCTCAACACGCGCCAGGATGAGGCAGAGGCCAGCATGGAGGCGCTGCGCGAGGCCCACCAGGAGGAACTGCAGAGTGCGGTGGCGGAGACCAAGGCCAGGCTCCTGCAGGAACAGGGCCGCGCGGAGGAGGAGGCCCTGCTCCAGCGCATTGAGGCCCTGGAGCGCGCGCTGGAACTGCAGAAGAGGCTGACGCAGGAGGCGCTGGCGCAGTCGGCCACGTGCAGGCTGGAGACCAAAGAGAGGGAGCTGAGGGTGGAGGCTGAGCACGCCGAGCGCGTCCTCAGCCTCTCCAAGGAGATGCTGGAGCTCAAGGCTGACTACGAGAAGAGGCTCAGGCACCTGACGAGCCACGAGGCGCCCCAGTGGGGCCGGCTTTCCCAGGAGGGCCCAGACCCCAAGGGAGAGCCAGGCCACGGCCACGAGATGCGGGAGGTCCTGCTGGAGGTAGAGCGGCTGCGCGCGGAAAACCAGCAGCTGAGCAAGGACTATGCCCGGAAGGCAGAGGAGCTGCAGGCCACCTACGAGCGGGACACCGAGGCCATCCGGCAGGCCATGCAGCAGTCGGTGAGTGACGCCCTGTGGCAGTGGCAGGAGAAGGAGACGGACCTCC
>RCUC01124064.1:0-31806 GCA_003697995.1 Taxidea taxus jeffersonii
AAAGACTGGTCTTAGGTGTTGACTTGTCCTGTATCTGGGTGGTGATATAGGACAACTAGCGAAACCTAAAGTCACAGTGAGTCTTTGTTCACTTACTGCCACAGTGCAAATAACAGGCTGAAATAAGCACCGGCTCCCAGCATTCCATGTTCCCCACTGAACAGCACTGGGTGAGTGTCGGGTGGGAAAGCACAGATGTGGCAGGAAGGATAGAGAAAGATGCCTCAGTTGAGGCCCCCGGATGATGCACCCTAGGACTAGAAGCACGTGGACTAGGAATATGGCTGTGCATAAAAGCATGGCGGCCTGGAATGGAGGGCTATCGAGTTTCTACCTCCAACCCCTTCCGGAGGCCTCCCTTGGGAGCCCGCCAGACACACCTCCCCAGTGCCTGTGGTCAGGCCACAGGGGATGCACTTGGCCTGGAGTCAGATTCTTCAGCAAGAGGTTCAACTGTTCCTGCCGGGATGGGGGTGCGACGAGGAGGGGGGGGTGTGGTGCAGGCAGAGATGACAGTGACCTCACTAAGCCCACCTTCTCTTAGTCTGCCCCCTTATGGGGGAAATGAAAATTGCAGAATGCCACTTTCGGAAGAACACTGAGACTGTCATTATCACGGTCCATCTCTGAGACCAGGTTAATTCTACACACAGTATTGAAGGCCCGCTAAGGGTCAGCCATTGTTCTAGCAACAGGAGATCCTAAAAAGAAAACCACCCTTGGTCCCCTTCTTTATGTACACAGTCTTGTCTTAATGTCAAGTCTTCATCTTTTACCATCTCCGCTAATCTCGTGTTACTGATTTTATATCTCTTCCCCCAAAGCTCTTTGAGCCAGATGGCTTTGGAGTTCATAATATTCCAGTTACTGTAAGGGTGATATCACCCCTTTACTGATCGGAATTGTTTGAGTCAGCACCCTGTCATCAACACACTAAAGCTTCTTTAGCAAAACATCCACCTTTGGACAAAGAAAGAGAAATAAGGACAATAAATAAGTCTTAGGTCAAATTGGATTTCTGCTACTAAATGAGCTCCCCCCAAAAAAGAGAAAGAACTATTTTAGGCATTTTCAGGAATTTTCGAAGAATGGAGCTGTGCATCGGGGCTGCGGCACGTGTAGGAAGGCACTGCAGGTAGTGTGCGCTCCTTGTCTTACAGATCTGATTTCTTGTCACTCCTCCAGCACTTTTCAGCTGCTTGACACTGGCTAAATTATTCTTGGAGCTTGTATTGTTTTCACATCTAAACTCCACGTAAAAATAGTATTTTGCCCATAGCATTGTGCATATTGAATCACATACAAAAACAACCCCACTCTGGACTTAGAAAGCATTTTTTAAATGTTATATTCTAGGGGCGCCTGGGTGCCTCAGTCATTAAGCATCTGCCTTCAGCTCAGGTCGTGATCTCAGGGTCCTGGGATTGAACCCCGCATCGGGCTCCCTGCTCAGTGGGAGTCTGCTTCTCCCTCTCCCACTCCCCCCTGCTTGTGTTCCCTCTCTTGCTGTGTCTCTTTCTGTCAAATAAATAATAAATTGTTTAAAAATCTTATATCCTATATAATATATTTGAAGCCGGTATTTTAGATTCTGTATGAAAGACCAGACTGCTTCAGAGCCATCTGAGTTAGCCCCTTGGGATTTGCTCTATTTTCCAGCCATAATAGTAATCAAGTAGCATTAGGTTTTCAGGTCTCCAATTACTCAATTGTGTCTTTCTGCCTGATTACTTTGACCATCTTAATGAAAGCAGCCCAGCAACTACGGGGCCCCTTAATCAGTGATTCTGCGGCTGACAGGGTTGACAGCCTAAATGTGTGAAATGACTATGAGTAGATTTTTCCTTGCACATGAACATAATTATGAGTTAAATCCCTGAAAAGTAATCAAATTTTGCAAGAAATATTAAAAAACATTGCAGCTACAAAAAGTAGTCATTATCATTCCCAGTCACATAAAGCTCCAACCGTTGGTGCTACTTACCTGATAGGAAATCATCAGAAGAGATGGTCAGAAACACATGACTGTCATTGTTAGATTTCTGTTAGGACACTCTCGTCTATGGCTCTTACCCCCTTCCCTTCTTACAGGGCATCTCCTTCATTATCCAGTGGTTGAGTATTGAGGTGGGTTGGTTAATTACAGTATTAGCCAGAGCGTACAGCACATTGTTGTTGGGAACCAGCCTCCAAGATGGCCCAGACTCAGGTAAAGATGATAGAAATAAGTGCCGATTCTTCAAGTTTCCATTTTACTTTGGAATGCATCATGTGATCTTTCTTACATACTTATAGCTCTAGGGTACAGGAGAGTCAACTGCGTGCACACATGAGAGGTGCTAAGAGAACACCCACCATGAAGAAAGGAGTCCAGCAGAGACAGGGGCCCAGCCCGACTTGGCAAAACAGCCTCAGTCTTTGTGCCCAGGGAAGAATTTTCCTTTGGTTCTTTCTTGAACCAGATCCTGACGCAGCCATCCAGGTGACATATTCTCCATAAAGAAATAGGACTAGAAATGAAACCACTTTTTAATTGTACTTGATTACATCTTGAGCCCAGCAACCCCCCCCCCAATGAAACCCTCTAAGAGGACCTGACATGGACACGTAGAGGTGATGTCCCCACCCACTTTCCAAGAAGAGAAGCTCAAGAGGAAACAGCAACGTGGGCACACTACGTGCCTACCCGCTGACTGACTCTCTGATGGACCCCGAAAGTCCCCAGCTACTCCCTAAAATCCTTGAAGGTGAAGAGGTCCTAAGGGACTCTTCACTTGCATTATTCTGCCAGTTCCCTAAAGGGTCTCCCTGCCTCAGCTGCTCATCAGTCATTCTCCATTTACAGCAAAAAATTAGACTGTCTCGTGGCACCCTCCTGTTTAAAATGTTTCAAGGTCCTCCTTTCCCTCAAGATAACAAACATTTCAATATTTCTTTTTCTCTATCATTTCTTTTCTATTCATTCTATCATTTCATTCTCAAACATTTCTTTTTCTCTATCCCTAATTACCTCTCTGGGCTCATATTTCAGGATTTCCCCCACCGCATCTTTCAGAGGCAGAGAGGGCATCTGTCTTGCTCAGCAAATGCCCTCGTGCTTAGCACAACACAAGCTAGTGAACAGGCGTTCATGAAGGAATGAGTGACAATGCCAGACCAAAGCAAATCTCTCTGATCCTTCCACACTGTATCAAGTTCAACATCCCAGACTTTTTCTTCCACTGCTGCCCCCTCCTCAAGGAACCACTTTACCCTCCATCACCCTAACTCTTATCCCACCTGAAATCTTTGCATAAATCTGTCAGAGTACTTTGGCAGAAAGTAGCAGAAATCTTGGCCCCAACTAACTTGAACAATTGGGAAATTTCTCACAAAATTCGAGGTTAGGTAGATTAGGCAGAAAGCCAAGATTCTTAATCTCTCACTAAAATGGTCTCAGTTGTGGGTTGAATTATGTGCCCCCAAAAGATGTGTTGAAGTAATCCAAAATGACCTTATTTTGAAATATAGGTGCTAAAGTTAAAATGAGGTCATGAGGATGGGCCCTGACCCAGTATGACTGATAGTTTAAGAGAGGAGATTTGGACATAGACACAGACATACACAGAGAGGGGATGATATGAAGACACAGATGGAGATGGCAGCCATGTGACTGGGATGGCATCTCAACCAAGGACCTCCCAGGATTGCTGGCAATCATTTGAAGCTAGAAGAGGCTGGGAGAGTCCTTCAGAGGGAGCATGGTCTTGCCAACACTTTGACTTCACACTGCTGAGCTGTGACATAATGAATTCCCTTGTTTTTAGCCACTCAGTTTGGTACTTCATTAAGGCAGTCCAAGCAAACTATGGCAGTCGCTTCCTCCATGTGTTGTCTTCATGTGTTAGCAAAACAGGTGCAGTATTTCCAGAATTTGCAATACAATCTTGAGGAACAAGAGGGTCATCTCTGTCCAGGTAGGAGCAAGGACACCTTTCCCAGTACCATTATCTACTTCCCCCACTTTCTGTCATCACTCATTGGCAGGATTAGGTAACTTGGTCATTCCTACAGTAATCATTGGCAAGATCACTGGAGTCAGCAGGATTGGCTTCCATTAATCATGTGGGAAGTGATGGCTACTGGAGAAACAACTACAAAAACACTGCAATGGTCAGCGCAAAGTTTGGATGAGATTTCTCTCTCACATTTCTCGTCTCTAAAGCTTTTACATGTCCGGTGCAAAAAATGTGTATAAATAGACATATGGTAGGAGGAGGACTTGTGTTTAATTTCTCCCACCAGAAGCATCTGGGCCCCCAGCTCTTTGCCCACATAGTATGTGCAGAGCAGCCAGCCTAGGGCCTGGTGCAGAGTGGATTCATGCTCTCTCTCTTTTTATGGCGGTTGTCACTTTCTGTTACACACCATCCACATTTATGCAAGCTTCTGTTGCCTGTACTAGACCACAAGAACTGGAGGGTGGCAGCTTTGTGCTCTCCTCTCCCAAAGCACTTACCGCAAAGCCGATGCCATGGGATCCAAATCAGGAAGTAGAGTGAGGGCAGAAACAACCAGGGAGCTTCAGCAGACAGTCCCATGAAATGGAGAAGAGAAGCTTGAAATTTGTTAATGGGGGGAAAAAAGGAGGGTATATTGATAGAAGTTAATAAAACAACTTTGTCATCTCAACCAATCACTTTCTCTAATTTGGACCAAAGAGACACATCACGGCTAAGCAGAAATCCCAGGAAAGATCAAGTCGTGCTGTGAGGCAGGATATCCGCTCCCACCAGTCCTTGTTTTGTTGGGACTAATAGCTTGTATTACAGGGAGAATAATTAGATTAACTCTTCATGATGGAACAGCCTGTACAGTCAAAAGGCCCAAATGACAGGCAAGAACCACCAGACTTTAACAAAGACAAAACAAGCTGAGTGTTTCCTGTAGTTATCTGACAGAAGCTAATGCTTTTAAACATCCACTGTACATCTTCCACCAACTGAATATCTTTATTCCTTTTCTTCTCCCACTAATGGAATAATACACAGGCCTCCTTTGTTGTCCAGTCCTACAAATGGGGAGTTTCTAATTCATAAGCAATACATAACTGTCTAAAAGAACAGGTTCTTGAATTTTAATATATTATGTATTTCATGTTTTCTTAACTTGCATTTTTAATGTTAAATTAAAGATTTAACATAATTTAAAAAATTAATTTGCATTCCTAAATGTTAATTACTTGCTCTGTTGAATTTTCACTTATAAAATCTTGTCCAAAGCAGTTATACAATATAACCAGTAAATGCTATAAAACACTTAATTACAAATTAATTTCTGTCTCCTCTCACCACCAAAATGGCTAATCATGCTTTTAGTTGTACTGAACAAATTACTGAGAAATTGAAAGAAATAACTTGCTCCTTAATTTTTTTTCATTTTTTTTGCCAGATATAGTCTGACTGTATTTCTAATAAATTCAAGGTGTACTTTATCTTCAAAAGTATAGTTACTAGCTCAATCTTTATTAATTTTTGTTTTATTCTTTCACATATTCTTAATTTTTCATGGAATATTTCAGACACACAAGGAGATGTAAAGACTAATAAAGCGTATTCTTCTGTGGCTTGACAAACACAGTAGTAGCTGGTCTGCAAGGCCTTGAGTGTCCCTTCCTTATCACTCACTTCTCTTTCCTGTGGAGAAACACTTTTCTGAATTTGCTACTTAATGTCCTTAGTGCATTCCTTTATGCTTTTAGTGCATATAGAAGCGTCAACAAAAAATCACATATCTTTATGCATAATTTAAACTTGCCTTATATGGTTTCAAACTGTACTGTTTCTTCTGCTAATTGCTTTTCTTTCTTCTCTTTTTTTTTTTTTTTTTTGCTCAACATTATGTTTGTGAGATTTATCAATGGGTACATGTACATTTATTTCTCCTGTGGTTTAATATACAGCTATATATTGCATTATGTTTATAATGCACTATTCATATGAACACTTCACAATTTGTTTTCCCATTCTCCTGTCAGGTAGGTGAATTCCCCATGGGTTTGGACAGGACTTATGAATATGATGGAATTTCACTTCTGTGAATAGGCTACTAATCAGTTAATTTGGAGTCCATCAAAAAGGAATTATGCTGGTTGTGCCTGACATAATCAGTGCTACTGGGCTCGAAGGAGAGGAATTTGTTGCAAGAGTCTCTTGTTGGCTTTGAAGAAGTAAGCTGTCATGTTCAAGGGCCATCTGGCTAGGGCTTGAGGGTAGCCATTAGGGGCTGGGTGCTTCACGAATGCAGGATCCTCAGTCCTGCAACCATAGGAACTGAATTCTGAGAACAGTCCGAATGAGGGTTGAAGAAACTCCAAATGAGACCACAGCCCAACCTTCACCTTGATTTCAACTTCTGAGATCCTGAGCAGAGAATACAGTTACACTGTACCCACATCTCTAACCTGCAGGAACCAGAAATAATAAATGGGTATTGTTTTAAGGTGCTGAATTTGTGATCGTTTTTAACACAGAAATACAAATCTAATGCATGCAGCAGTTGGATGTTTGTTCCTCATATTTTGTGACTCCAAATAGTGCTGCTCTGAACATTGCAAATGAACTTGTACCCATGTGAAATTCTGCACATGTGGATGTTTTGGGGGTGATATGTAGCTAATAGTAGAATTGCTGAGTCTTAGGATAAAGATAACTCAACTTCATTAGGTATTGATTATCTTGCATTCTGGTGTCATTTCCCCAGTGTGTCTGCCAACAGCAGTACATGAGAAGGTTCTCGGCTTCCAACTTAGCAACACTTGGTCTTGTCAGGCTGTGTTTTGCTTTCAACATTTAGCTCTTCATTTAACCTAAATTGATTTGTGTGGTTGCTGTGAGATAGGGAACAATCTTGTCTTATTTCCTTTCATATCCTTTGGATAGCCCATTGTCACAGTACCATTTATCGACTAGTCTTTCCGTTCCCCATGGTTCTTCCGCGCTGGCTGTGTCAGAATAGGATTCCGTGTGTGTGTGTGTTCTGGTCAAGACACACAAACTCCCTTTTCATCTCCTTTGGCCATGAAAATAAACTTCTTTTCATCCATCTCTGATGAAGACCAATGAATATCCAGCCTTACTCAAAGTATTCAGTTAGCAGCCTCTTGCTTTCAAGGGTCTGTGACTTTGCTCTTGTGCCTGACAGTATATGAAAAATCAAAGGCTAGCGGAGACCATAAACCCCCAAGATTGCCTTTTTTTGACCCAAGCTGCATATTAGCTTTTAGTCCCAGGGTTTCCATTATTTACTTAGGGTCTTAAATAGGCCTTCAAAAGGATTTGTTGCATTTTAACCAGAATTTGGAGTGGGGGATTATCAGTTTTTTCCCATATAGGATCAGACACTGAGGTTCACTAATGTATTTTTAAGAACTAAAAAAACCCATTCCATTGATTATCTTTCAGATGTATATATTTCTTTCTTTCTTTCTGTAGACACAACCTGATCCCAGGCCATCCCAACATCCGCCTTCACCATCTGCAACCTCATATTTGTTTGCATTACAGATATTGTCTCCTCTTGATTCTTATAAACTCATGTTGGTGCTCCCCTAATTGCTACACCATTGAAATCTGTTTTCCACAAAATATTGGATACATCCATTCACAACGATTGACTAAACAGTGTATGTGTTTTGTTGCTGTTTATAATTCAGCCCACATTCTGTGTGTGATGGAACTATGAAGCGTCCACACATGAACAAACATACTAACTGTCCTCTTTAACTTGTGAAATAGTTAAGAGTGTAAGGAAGAAGTCAACTTATCCCATAGCAGACACATAAGAAAGAACTCAATGAAGCCAGAAGGTGAAATATGGTATCAAAGGTGTACTGGATAATATTTTAAAATTCTGGGAACCTACTGTGGTCTAAGCACTGAGCTTCCAAATATCACCTCATTTTAATAAGAGGGAGGGTTTGCTTCTAGGGATGGAGGTCTGCTATGAAGAGTGGTCTTTAGGGATGTGTATGTTTTCAACAGATAAGAACTTGGCTAATGGCATTAGATGAGAGTATCCCTTATCAGGAAGACAGAATGAGTACATCAGAGACATGGAGAATCACAGGGCCTGGAGGGACAGATGAGAAAAGAACTGCAGTGTTCATGTCTGGAGCCAGATGATAGGGTGTTTTCTGAGATTGGAATTGTGACACGGGGGAGTGGTTGAGAAGATTCAGTTTGTCTTTCTTATTTTCTTTCCGGAGAATAAAAGGAGAGCTATTTTAAGGAAGGCTACCTAGAAGAAATATTACTTCTCAGAGGAGGTATTTTCATTGAACGAAATGCATTTTTATTGGCCAAAGACAAAAGTGTATAACTGAGGGATTTGCAGCACTGTCAGGACAGGAAGGGGGGTGATTTTTAATTTTTTCTGTGTGGCCATTACTGTGTTAAATCTTCTACAGTCTCTTAAAGTTGATCCCATCTAAGGCTTTAGGCCAAATTCATCCATGTCTGGCCCTGGCCCTGTAATTAGAAACTAGTACCCTGCTTTAAATTTTAAAGCATAACTTTAAAAGTGATTATAACTTAATGTAACCATCTCGCTCCAAAAAGCTGTAATATTAACTTTATTTTCTTTCCACTGTAACATCAGAGGGATTGGTTGGGCTTTTTTGTTTCCTTGTTGTTTGGTTCATTTTGTTTTGTTTTGTTTTGTTTTTTTATTACGTTTTGTTTTGTTTTGCCTTTTTTGCTCCTAGTTGAATTTCTTTCTGTGGTGATTCATCAGTGGCATAGTGAAAAAATAATATCTGGTGCACTTCCTTTAAAGGGCGATTTTAACGCAGCATGAATCACACAGAGACGGCTGTCTTTTCTGTTTGTGTTGACATCACTGGTCCACTGAACTGCAGTTATCAGAATTACTCCTTGAATAAAAGCATCCTTATATTCCAACCCTGAATCCTAGATGGGCACTCTTTTCGGGGGGGACCTTTGATGCACTTCATCATATTTTGGTTTCCTACCAGTCTTCACATTTTCAGTTTTCCAACTATTAATTGCCATATTATACTACCATTATTTTAATAATCAATCTACTCCATTCTGCCAACTTCAGAAATAAATGAGAGTCATTAATGAGGAATATTCACCTCAGTTAAGATGAACTTCTGTAAGGATATTTTCTGAAGAAAAGGTGACTATATTATTAAATATTTTGTTAAGTCTTACCTACAAAAAAAATCTGTGATTAGACATTTCAACTGTCCTCCCGTGATTACCTACAATTACCCATCATTAGAAATAGACTAGTAGTACATGTTTTAAAGGATTTGCTGCAAGGTAACAGGCAATGTAATACAACAGGTAGTATACTTAAGGTTCTTAAATGTCATGAAAACCCAATTTCTCAGCATAACACTCTAAACACCTAGCAGTAAGCACATAACCCAAAATGCAAGGGTACTTTAGTAAATAACTGGGGCATTAACTGAACACTAAATACTCAGTTTTCTGTATTGCACTGGAAGTTTAACAACAGGCCCCTTTTAGTTTTTGAATCCCTTGATTGATTTTTGTAGGTATAATTGATTTTACTGTTTTTGTGTTTTAATTTCCATAGTGGTTTTATAAGTGATTAAGCTACTACCTTTTTTATATGTTTACATTTACATGTGAGTTCTTTTTTTCCTTTCATAATTTTCTTACTTCTAGTTATAGCCTTTTCTTTCTACTCAAAGAATTTCCTTTAATGTTTCTTGGAAGGCTGGCTTAGTGGTGATAAAATTCTTTAACTTTTGTTTGTCTGAGAAACTCTTGATCTCTCCTTTAGTCTAAATGATAATCTTACTGGTAGAGTATTACTTGTTGCAGGTTTCTTCCTTTCAGAGCTTTGAATGTATTATGTCTCTTCTGGACTGCAACATTTCTGCTGAAAAATTATCTGATAGCCTCATGAGGTTCCCCTTGTGTATAACTGTTTTCTCTTACTGCTTTTAAAATTCTCTTTGTCACTACTTTTTTCCATTCTAATTATTATGTGTCTTTGTGGACCTTCTTGGATTAATCTTGTTAGAAACTCTCTGTACTTCCTGAATCTAGATGTCTGTTTCCTTCCCTAGATGAGAGAAAATTCAGCAGTTAGGTCTTCAAATAGTATTTCTGCACCTTTTCCTTCTCTTCTTCTGAAGTCCCAATAATATAAATGTTATTATCACTGATGATATTGCTAAGTTCCCTAGCTCTTCTCATTTTTTATTATTCTTTTTTCTCTTTGCTTTTCAGCTTGGTTATTTCCCATTACCATCTTCCAGATTACTGATCTGTTCTTCTACATCCTGTAATCTACTACTGATTCCCTCTAGTGTATTATTTTATTTGTGTTATTGAGTTCTTCATCTCTGACTAGTTCATTTTTTAATATTTTCTGTATTTTTGTTGAAGGTCTCACTGAGGCCTTCCACTCTTTTCTCAAGTCCAGTGAATATCTTTATGATCATTACTTGGAATTCTTTTTTTTTTAAGATTTTTATTTATTTATTTGACAGATAGAGGTCACAAGCAGGGAGGGATGCAGGCAGAGAGAGAAGGAGGGGAAGCAGGTTCCTTGCTGAGCAGAGAGCCCGATGTGGGGCTCAATCCCAAGACCCTGGGATCATGACCTGAGCTGAAGGCAGAGGCTTTAATACACTGAGCCACCCAGGTGCCCCATTACTTGGAATTCTTAATTAGGCATATTTCTTATCTCTGTTCATTTAGCTCTTTTGCTGTGATTTTGTCCTGATCTTTCATCTAGAATATATTCCTCTATCTCCTCACTTAGTCTGACTTACTGTGTTTTTTTTTTTTTATTTATTTGGAATGTCAGCTACATCTCCTGATCTTGAAAGTAGTAGCCCCAATTGCAGTTTTGAATATTTTACTTAGTCCTTTGTAACTCTCTGCAAAAATCCAAAAAGTAATATGTATAGTAATATATATGTATACACATTAATATATACATATATATTGTTATATATATAGTATATTATATATTGTATATATACATGTAATATATATTATATGTTGTAATATATACTAATATATATTACAGAGAGATAAAAACATATATTATATATATATTACAGACAGATAAAATCAACTGTCAAACTCTTGTCAGTATCTGAAATCACTTATTATTAACTATTTCATACATGGGATTCAAGGCAGGACTACTTAATGTAATGCATAGATTCATTCTTTCTTACTCCTCACCTCTTTGGTGTAACACCCAGCCAGTCAGTGAACCCGGAGCTGAGCTGCCTACCTATTCAAAGGACTGTCTCTCTCCAGCCTTCTTGAACATCTTCTCTATAAATCAATTTTAAAAACCTTAATATTCAGGAAACATGATGGGATAAAGTTTATGTATACACATGAATGAGCTGAGTACATGTGCGGGCAGACTGCGGGTGAGGGGGAGGGCAGCTGTAATAGGCAAATGGAAGTGAATAGCTTACATCCTATTATCCTATATTATACAATACAAAAAGGGAAAATTATTACAAGCCAGATAGGGACTAGATATAGAAAGAATCCTGGTAGCTAGTTCAGGCTTAGGTCTGTAGTATTGCTTCCACTGTTTTTATTGTTATTTTAGCTTTCCACATGCACTTAATTCCATTCAGAATCCCAGGAAAAAGGCAATGGATGAAGGGCAAAAATCCTTCTCCAAACCAACAGAGAGGTACTAGATAAATTTCTGTAAGAAAAACTGGAAATTCGATGATAAAGTATGCAAATTAATATGAATGGCAAGAATATGATCCCGCTTACAGTGTGGACACTACCGCATATCCTTTCTCTTTGGATAAGCCACATTTTTCAGGCTGAGTGAAAAGAGGTGTAAAACCAAGGGGGCTTATGGAAAGACATGGCAAAGTAAAAGAAAGGGGACACTGTCTTGGAATGTAAGGAAGAATTTCTTCATTATCTAACTACATAAAAATTATTGAAGTAGTCTTAAAATGGCTGCCATTTCAACAAGACATGCAAAGAAATCTTTACTATATTTGGCCCTATTCCAAAAAGAATAGAATTTGTTGATAAGGATTACAGCAAGATCAATTAAATTTAAGCCAAATTTAAGAGAATTAGTCTAAAGAGAAAACAAAATTGAAACTACAGTGAACACAAAAACACAAAAGTGTACTGCAAAGACCATCCGTATTCACTGGAGTCAAGGGACGAGTGTGACTCCAGTCTTTCTATCAAATATAGACTTAGATAGGTAGATGAAAAATGATAAGGTAAAAACAAACTACTTCATAGAGAAGCATAATTATTCCTGATTAAGTCAAGAAAGATATTTCTCCAAGGGTCATTATTACTGATAGTAATAATTACTGTATATGAGACTTTTTACATGCAAGGCCCATATAACAAAAAGTTTCCACTGAGAGAGAGAAGTACACGTATACACACATAGATATCTCCATATATCTAATGTAATTTCCAAAAAAAACTACTAAGGAAGTATTTTCCCTGCATTATAGATGTTATTAAAAAAAAAAAGAAAAAGCGATGAGGAACATCATCAAAAATTGGTGAGAACTAACAAGAAAATGTACAAGGCTACTATAATAAAGAGTGTGATTTAGGGTTAACATACAGATGAATGGCCAAACATGTATTAAAAAGACATTTGGCCAAGAAATTATCACAATCAGTGATTATAAGACTAATTATTATCAAACAAGTAATCTTGGGGATACCAGAGTCTCCCCGTACTCTGTATTAAAATAGCTTCCAGATGAATTAGACCAAGGATATTTGAAGTGTGAAAAGGTTTTAAAAAAAAAAAGCAGAGAAAATATCATCTTTCATCTTGGATGGTCAAGAACTTTCTAGGCCTGAAAGAACAAATTTGACTTCTCAGACAAGTAAAAAATAACTGCCATAAATAATTTTTAAGAACAAAGGAAAACATGAAGATGCAACCTTAATTTATAATGCATGTCAGAAAGAAAGTGTTGAATGGACAAGATCGATTATTTTTATTTTTGGCTAATGGTGATGTGCACTGCTGGCAGAAAGCCCTCTCACACATTGCACGGGGCAATGAACATTTGTGTATCTCTTCTGGGAATCTGTTTTTCATTATATATGAAGACACCAAAAAGCATTTTTTCTCTTTGATCTAGTGATTGCATTTCTAGAAATCTACTCCAAGAGAATAACCAGAGATGCACACAAAGATTGATCTTTAAAATAATACTCTTTGTAACATAGTGAAAATTTTGAGACAGCTTTAATGTCCAACCACATGGTGGCATGTCATACAGTTATCAAAACTATATTTTTACAGTCTAATTTAGGAGGTAAGCCGTGCATAACATTCACAGAGGTGATAAAATATTAAGCAAAAAAGCATAATAACAGCTATGTTTGTAGCTGAATTCAGTTTTGTTTCAAAGACATATAAATGCCTAGAAAAAAATACATAATATATCCCTTTGTATATCTACTTTTACCAGAGACATAAAAGTTGTAGAAGACTAATTTTAGTTATATAATAAGACTAATTTTAGTTCATAACTTAGAAAATCAGCTTTATTAAAGTTAAATCATTTCAACTAAACATTTATTTGTAAACAACTATCAAATCTATTTTTCAAGGTATTAGAGTTGGGGGAAATTGGAAGGGGAGACAAACCATGAGAGACTGTGGACTCTTGAGAAACAAACTGAGGGTTTTGGAGGGGAGTGGGGTGGGAGGTTGGGTGAGTCTGGTGGTGGGTATTAAGGAGGGCACGTATTGCATGGAGCCCTGGGTGTGGTGCATAAACAATGAATTCTGGAACACTGAAGAAAAATAAAATAAAATAAAATGAAAAATAAAAATAAAGTAGTTATTGATAGATGTTAAAAAAAAAAGAAGCACTATCAGAATACAGGCAAGGCTTTGAAATCTATATTTGTGAAAGAAAAGAACAGACAATATTATTTGCAGTAAAGTTCATTATTTGTCAACTTAGGAAAAATGAGAAATCAGAGCCCATCTAAAGAGGGCAAACAATGGCAAACTCCATTTCTAAAGTGTAGGTTAAAAAAAAAAAAAGACTAAAGTATAAGCTTTTTCTGACCATAGGTGGTTTCTGTTTGAAGTCACGTAGAAAACTTTTTTTCTTGAGCATTGTTATACAACCCAGTGGTAAGAAAACACTGAAATTTCCTGCGTAGATTCCGTGGTACTTCCGTGACAGAAGTTTTCTTGATAAATCCTCAGCTTATTTAACAACAGGACACACCTCTGAGTTTAGGAGACCTGTTTCTTGTGTATATGTTACCAAATCTTTATTCACCAAAAGTAAAATGTCAACTTTCCTCTGTGTTTCTATAGCACGTTTTTGCCAATGGAATGCATCATTGACATCATGAAAATTTAATATGACTGACATTAGCAAAATCACTAATTAAGAAATAGGGCATAAATACTCCCAGAAACTTGACAGTCTGTTCTATGAAGAAAATTAATTCAGAAGTTTCCTATTTGCATAAACCTCCAGGTCTCATCTTCATAGCTGTTTGTTCTGTCAGCTAGATGGTTGCATTTCAAAATTATTTTAACATAATCGGTGGGAAGTATACCTTTCACCTAAAAATATCATGCTCTGCAAGAAAGATTGTTAGGGGAAAAATTAAAGTTCCTCAGTCCATCTTGATCTTTTTTCCCTTAAGATAAATGTTTCTAATATAAGAACTTTAGCCTTTACATCGTAAATGATTAATACATTTTTATTATTAAAACAAATTAAAATTCTGTGATTTTTAGATTCTCATGAAAATGAAAACATTGTGTTCTTTCTCTATGGAAAAATGTTAATGCGTGGAGCTTATTTTAGCGAAGAATAGAAGATACTGGAGATGTCTATTTTTCGTTAATCAGCTGAGCATAATACGGGGTTTTAGACATGTACCCAGGCCTGTGTAAGACAAAGAAGGTAAACATTTTAAATATTACAAAATTTCTAAAATTTAAATATTACATTGCTTGTCTCAGGACATCAGCGATTATTAGATCCTAAGATGTCTTGTACCTGCAGTGTTCAAAACGACAGCAGGAATTTGAAGGCAACAGATCCCAGCCTAGAGGTCCAGGGCCACCGCTTGCTCCCTGCAGGTCTGGGTTAATCGTGTGAGACCTCTGAGCGCAGCGGCGGCTGCTGTATGTACAATAATCATCCACGGGGCTCTTGCTCACGTTGCTCTACATAATGGACAATTAGCTGCTTCCGGAGCTGCGAAGCACCATGTAAATGCTAGTCATGGTTCAGTGTCTCTCCTCATGTCATTTTAATCTTATCCTGAAAGAAATCGCAGGAGCCTACCCACCCGTGGTTTTGGCCTGCGTGGCCAGTGGCGGTGTTCTCTGTAAAAGTGAACCCAAGCATGGCTGTTGAAAAGAAAAGAGAGGTTTGGATACACCTACAGACGCTTCCAGGATGAGAGCAAGATACACTGACTCTTGCAAATGAGTTTCTGCCATTTTTCCTTTTACTCTGGAAATTATATTTAAGTGTAGGCTCTACTTAAAGTAATTTGCTGCTGGAGTAGGCATAACGTCCTGAGGCCCGCTTTGCTTCTAATTACATTCAAGCTCATTTTGACATTTAAGGCCAATTACTTCCGTCTTGATTCAGTAAGGCTTTTCCATGGTGGTCTGAAATGTGACCAATAAAGAGACTTCCCCCACCCTTTTTTATTCATTTAAATGGAATGCTTGGCAACAGCACATTTTAGGAATTACAGAAGTGAGATGAATAATGTGGGTTCATTTTGGAAAAAAAAAACACAAAGAACTGCTTGGTCTTTTTTGTCAATATAAAAGGCAGTCACAGAATTAATTAAAAACTCCAGTTTTGACCTTTATTTCTTTCTCAGAGACAAGGAATAAGTCTGATCATTTTATAGAGAGATTAGTATTTTAAGCATTTCACTTCTACTAACCACAAAGGTAACTGGTTTCAACAGATCTCAAATTCCAGAAGAGTTCCTATAAAGACAGAGATCTACATGGCTCTAAAACCTTTACCATTTAAAAGTCACTGGTAACTAAATTTTCCAGAACAGGGCCCTACAATAAAATCCAGTCAGTGTTTCACTGTGTTTCTGGATCTCAGTGTATGTGGTAACTCCGAGCACAGACCCTTTTTTACTTAGCTGTCTTTTATCAGTCCATTTGCAAACGCTGGGATTTTTACTGTTTATTCAATAAGCACTCAGATGAATTAACAGCACCGAAAGGCAATTTAACAGCCTCTATTAGTAACAAAACATTTACTCTAGTCTTTTTCTGTAATTTATAGGTAAAATATAGTCTGGGAAGATGGCCTGGAAAATATACTATATGAAAACAAAGTTTTCGAACTGATGGCCAGTACCAATTAATAGATCATAAAATAGAGACCCTTACGGCTCTCAGGGATATGTAGAGAATCATTTCGTTCAAAGATAAAATGAAATGATATCTCCAAAAACAGTCACACTTTCAAAATCATGTATCTAAAAGGAACTGTCTTCTTTAAAATATTGTTTATCCAATATAATTTTATATGACACTGTATATGACATAAAGAGTTTTAAGTCATAGAGACTGTAGGGATTTTGAAATTTAAACAAGGGTTTTTAAAGTTGTTTATCCTTGAGAGAGATTTTTTTAATTTTAATTTGAAAATATTACTTGTATGGTGCTTCCATTTTTTTAAAGGCCTCACACATACTCTACTTATTTTGATTCTCAAAATAGTCTTTGGAGTGACACTGTCACACATTCGGTGTTTCATCCAAAGCCACTAAGCAGGGCAGCGGTTTGCTCCCAAACTTGGGCCCTACAACTGCTGAGCTAAACACTGGGTTCTTTGCCTCACTGCTCTGCCACTTACAGAAGGTCGAGGTCTTATGCTCAGCACATTCAGCTTCCATTTTAAATGGCACTCTCAGGTCTGCCCTCTAGGAAGGCCATTTCTTGAGAGTGAGGGCAGAGATGGAGTGGATGAAGTTAGTCAGATGACAAGAAGCTTTGGAAAGCTTGTGGATGTTCCACAAAAACAGGGAAGAGGCTTGCTGGACAGTGTTGAAGACCCTTTGGAAGCCAGGGGGAAGGGAGCCTGTTTTCCTAGGCGTAACCCTCTCCTCAGAGCAGCCCGACTGTAAAGCACAGCCATGAAGAGTCAGGCCCACTTAGGAGGTGGCATTTTTCCTGAGAGTTGGCCAAAAAAGACAGAGAGATGGAGATTGGGGAACTGAGAAAAGTGTAACTGAGTTGGTGGATGCTGGAATTCCTTCTAAACCATTCAAGGAGAAATCTGAAATAAAGAAATGGCTACTGCCAATGGCTTTGACATTATAGTGCTATGCTTTCACTCCAGATTTCAGATCCAGAGTTTCTGTTTACGGATAACTTAGTTTCACCACAGTAAGTGGTGCTCTTAGAGCTTTTACTTACTGTAGTTTTATTTTTTTTTAGATTTTATTTATTTATTTGACAGAGAGAGATCACAAGTAGACAGAGAGGCAGGCAGAGAGAGAGAGAGGAGGAAGCAGGCTCCCTGTCAAGCAGAAAGCCCGATGACCTGAGTCGAAGGAAGAGGCTTAACCCACTAAGCCACCTGGGCGCCCTACTGTAGTTTTAAAATACATTAAAAATGTCATTTTTATTGGGATTTTCCCACCCTCCAATTCTCCCTAAGACCTTGATCTTGTCAGTCATGATTTTGCCAGCCAACATTTGGTAAGTCCAACATTTATTATTCATTGATGTCATTTTAACATTACAAATGTGAGGGACACCTGGATGGCTCGGTCAGTTGAGTGTCCAAGTCATGGTTTTGTCTCAGGTCATGATATCACTGTTGTGGGATGAGCCCCACATTGGGTTCTGCACTGAGCATAACGTCTGCTTCAGATTTGCTCACTCTCTCTGCCAGTCTCCTGCTCCTGCTCTCTCTCTCTCTCAAATAAACAAGTAAATAAATCCTTAAAAAAATAGTACAACTTTGAATAGTTGAGTAAGTTTTAAGTAAAAGGAGCTATATAAGAAAATATTAAGGGATCATGACAATAGTGGGTTTTTCAGAAGATAAAACTCCTCAACATATTACTGCTTTTTGGGTGGAGAAAAAGAAATAAGGACATTGAGTAGATGACTAATTAAGGCAATTAAAACCAAAGGAGGTGTCACTTTTGTACTCAGTGAATATCATCAAGTCAAATCTTCTATTTTAGGGTTGACTGGTAGTAAGACACAGCAGGGACACTCCCCATAAAAAGGTTGAGCCACTATATAAGTTGTCAAATGGATTTCATTTTGAAAGCAAGTCTATTGTAGAGAAAGAGTTCTTGAAACCAGCTAAAGATAGATAAAATAGATGTAAATTACATTGTACCATGAAAGCTGTATGTTGGCCTGCATGGTATGCTTCACTATGTTTTAAAATGTTTACTGTGCATACTTTTCAAAATAAAATAGATATCTGTTTTTACATATATCTTAACACAAAAGGTAAAGGGCGTATTAAGTGAAAAGGAATTTTTAAGTCCACACAAAACCTGTACAAGAATGTTCATAGAGCATTATTCACGATAGCCAAAAAGTGGAAACCAATCAAATATCCATCAACTGATGAACTAATGAAATGTGGTCTACCTTTATAATGCAATAACAATTGACAATAAATTGTTGATACACACTACAACATGGATGAACCCTGACCGCAGATTGTATGATTCCATTCAGAGGAGATGTGCAGAATAGGCCAATCCATAGAGATGGAAAATATATTGGCTACTGAGGGCTGCAGGAGGGAGGAATGGGGAGGGAATGCCAATGGGTACGAAGTTTTTGAGGAGAAGCAGAGATAATGTTCTTAATTTAATTACTGATAATGTTGTACAACTCTACAAATAAACTAAAAGCACTTAGTTACAAACTTTATTTTTTTAAGATTTATTTATTTTTAGGAGGAGGGGGAGCAGGAGAGGGAGAGAGAGGATCACCAATAGGCTCCCCACTGACTGAGGAGCCCAACGTGGGGCTCGATCTCAGGACCCTAAGAACATGACCTGAGCTGAAATCAAGAGTCAGACACCTGACTAAGCTATCCAGGCACCCCAACACTTAATTGCAGACTTTAAATGATGTATCTGATGGTATGTAAAATATATCTCAGTAAAACTGTTATTTTTAAAAATTCAAACGAGAGTATATACCCTGCTTCCTAGTTCCTCAGGCCTCCCCATTCCTGTCCACCAAGCACTAAGTTTATTTTATAGGATTGCAGTCACTTTAAGGTACACAAAAACATATCAGATTTATATATAACAGATGGGATCATACTATATATTGTGTTCACTTTATATTGACCAAAACCTGAGGTGTTTACCCACCCAACTTTTCTTAAAGATTTTATTTATTTATTTTTTAAATTTTTATTTTTTTAATTTCAGTGTTTCAGAATTCAAGAATTCATTGTTTATGCACCACACCCAGTGCTCCATGCAATACGTGCTCATCCAACTTTATAAGAATATTTATTTTTTTAACCTGAATTGATATCTACACATACTCAAAACCCAAAACATGCATTGGGACATCAAGTTATCAAAGGGCATCTGTGATGTCTTTTTAAAGGGTTATGAACTGCTTTGTAAAGCCTGAACAAAGACAACCTGTTCACTTCAGTATAGGGTAATACTGCTGTTTCTCCTTCACCTAACTACAAGAAGGTCCATCAGAAAGAGATCCAGGGTCAGATTGGATCCTTGGGGCCTTTAGAGAGAAAAGGATGTACTGTCATGGATGAACTTGTCTCTGCCATCAATACTTCGGCATGGGCCCTCGGCCCTGGTGGAAGCCTGGTCTAGGAGACATTGTTCATCTATCTGTGATCAACACGCAAGGCTATTAGTTGGAATAAAGAGAAGCTATGAAAATACTTTCTTATTTCTCCCTCTTTGGTGGTCTTATTTTTACTCAAGTCCCCCAGTCTCAATTTATGACCAGAAAGGATAGTACCAAAATGTAGGGCTACTTGGAGTGGGGGGGTTGCTGGCTGTTTTAGTGGTGATATCAGGGAATGTTGAGAATAAATGTGGAACTGAGACCACAAACCAAGGTTGGATTTAGCAGGATTTCCTCACAGGCTGACTGCAGGATGTAAGGAAAGGAGAAGAACCAAAAATGGCTGTGAGATTATTGACCTGAATAATTTGGAGAATGGAGCTGTCATTCTTCTGAGATGGGAAGGAGACAGAAGGAACAGGTTTGGGAAATAGGGCATAAAGAGTTTGATGTGGAACATCTAATTCCCATTCAATACGCATCCAAGTGGAGACAAGGAGCTGATTCCAGGTGTGGGACTAGAGACGGTATGGAAAGGCATTGGAATGAGTGAGAACAACTAGTTAGTGAGTATTGAGAGGCACAAAAGAGATTGGAGGACCAAGCCCTGAGACTCTGCAGCTTGAAGAGATTAATCTGGGCAATATCAGCAAAGGAGCCTGACAAGGGCTGACAGTGAATTTTGTGGCTTTCCACTGCAGTGCTTGGGCCCTTCAGTGACCCCAGGATCCTTTTCTCTGCTCTTAGATGTGTTTTCTCTTGCATCAGTCCTGGAAGAGTTTGCCTTGCCACCCTCCTGCCTTGCGACATTCACTCTCTACTCTGGCCTTGCCCTTTGTTTTGTTCCTACTTACCTGAGGGATATGATGTACTCCAATTAGAAAAGGTACTCCCTGTGCCAGGGATTTTCACAACTTTTCTTCTCCACTCAATGAACATCACTTCCATTTCTGCTCTGCGTTTTCTCTCCTACTTAACTTCTATTCATTCAGAGATTTTTGCTTCCTTGGATTTTCAACATGCTCATAACTCAGCCTTCTTAATGATCCCTCTTGCTCCTACTGACCTGCAGAGCTAGTCCTCCATTGTTCACCTCCAGGTGCTACGGCCAACACAGTGATTCTTCTCTATAGCTTCCACTGGAGGTCGTCCATTGGCGATGTTTTTGATTGGTTTAGCTCTTTTCTGATGGGGCAGAGTTGTTTACTCCTGATCACCTTAAGGGCAACTGACCATTCTCTGCTTAACAGCTCATCCCTGATTCAATAAGTGCAGCCAAGCACTTCCAGTATGAAAGGGACTGACCTGTATAGTGGTGTTTAATATGGGAAGAATCAAAAAGTAAAAGCACTTGTAGGGCTCCTGGCTGGCTCAGTCCCACCCAGGAGTTAAGTGAGAACTGTTGATTTTGGCACAAGCCATCATATCAGGGCAGTGAGATCAAGTCCCACGCCAGAGCTCAGGAGCTGGGCTTGGGGCCTGCTTAACATTCTTTTTTTCCCTCTCTCTCTGCCCCTCCCCCACCCCACATGCATGAACACACATACGTATGCTTTCTCTCTCTCTAAAAAATAAAATATAATTGTTTTAAAAAGTCAAAGCACTTGTAAACAAAGTTGTTTACTCATATTTATATCAGTAGGTTTGGACATGAAAGGTGAAATAGCAAAATCACAGACCCTCTGTCCCTAAAACCAAAGGAAACAAAAAGAACAGTTAATTATCAGTCAGAAAAAATTACACCAGCAAAAACCACACAAAAGCAAGGCCACAATTTTGTGCCATTATGTTTGAATAGCGGCTACTAGGAAGGAGGGAAGAAGGAGGGGGCAAACAGAGAGAAAATCATAGAGGATGAACTCTCTATGCTCATACCTTAAGCCTGTTTTTCAGATGTTGAGAAGAAAATAAATTGGAAAAGCAAATCCTAAAACATGTATTCATCTCCCTCAATTTGAGGAGACCAGGCCATGGGAACATGCAATAGGCCTGGAAAAAGACAATGAGGAAACCCCAAGTATAGAGATGACTTATTCCAGCTCTTGTGCCAGAGAAAATAAAATGCTAGGCCTTACTGTTTTATTTTTCCCATTTAGGAAGAGAGCTTGAAAGTGAAAGCAAAATAATCATAATTTCCAAAATCGAATTATATTCTATAATAAACAAAATTTAGCACAATGAGAATATGAAGAGGAGAGAAGGAAACAGAAGCCACAAGGGGACAGATGGCCCTGGGGGCAGTGTGGTAAGGAGAGCCCCTCTTGCCCTCTCCCTCCACACAGAGAACCCAAACAGGCAGAATCAGGCTGTGCCCCACCCCTGGAGACAGTGGGGAGATCCCATGACTGGGAGGCTGCTAACACCTGGGACTGATTGACTTTGGCAGCCGGAAAGATTTCTGGGCCCTATCTGAATTGAAGAAATATCTGAAGCTTGATATTCTAAGCATAACTTCCCATAGCCCTAGCAAATATTTCTGTCCCTGCAGACCCTCTCCTCAAACCAAGACACCAAAACAGAGAGAAGAAAAACTAGCTGACATTGAAACAGGACTCTCATGAGTGGGGATAAGATTCTGGGATGACTTTCTGATGCCATAATGCAGAGAATAAAAGATCTAGATAAGGAAGTGAAAAACAAGGTTTCTGACAACTGTGGAGCAGATCTAAAAAGCAAATAGTCTAAACTAAATCAAGTGGTAAGAAGATCCTCAAGAAGAATATCTGAGAGTAAGAGTCAAATGGTTTGGGGCTAATTTAAAGCTTCAGGAAGAACATCTATAGGACATAATAGTGGAATTTATTTTAAACAAATAGATAAAATCCATGAGAATCTGGAAGCTATAGGAAGCTGAAGGGGAAAAAAGTATCTATTTCTTTTCCCAATGAAATGTGTGAAAAAAGGGGTATTTGGGTGGCTCTGTCATTAAGTCTCTGCCTTCAGCTCAGGTCATGATCCTAGGGTCCTGGGATCGAGCCCCGCATTGGGCTCCCTGCTCAGCAGGAAGCCTCCTTCTCCCTGTCCCACACCCCCTGCTTGTGTTCCCTCTCTCACTCTGTCTCTCTCTGTCAAATAATAAATAACATCTTTGAAGGAAGGAAGGAAAGAAAGAAAGAGAGAGAGAGAGAAAGAAGGAAGGAAGGAAGAAATGTGCAAAAAACAATCAGAAAATATCAACCTAAACTAAACTAAACTGAACATTGTGTAAGAAAGCAAAGATTCAGATAAAGTGCATGAAACTGGGCCAGATTCTGAGCAATTAGTTAACAGTGAGAAATGGAGCTGCTCAACCTGGACCATTTTCCCTCTGGTACCATACACGTCACACATTGGAGCCCTGGAGGGGGATGATCAGTCTGAGAACATTACTGGGCTCACAGTGAACAGTATTTCCATGGTCAACATATTGACTATCAATCTGTTGATTATCAATGTACTGACAAGCGTGAAAGACCAGTTAGGACTGAAAAACATACTTAGGCATATAGCTTATGCTTATCATTCATTAAGAAACCATCCTCGGGACGCCTGGGTGGCTCAGTTGGTTAAGCGGCTGCCTTCGGCTCAGGTCATGATCCCAGCGTCCTGGGATCGAGTCCCGCATCGGGCTCCTTGCTTGGCAGGGAGCTTGCTTCTCCCTCTGCCTCTGCCTGCCTCTCTGTCTGCCTGTGCTCGCGCGCTCTCTCTCTCTAACTAATAAATAAATAAAGTCTTTAAAAAAAAAACAAAAACAAAAACAAAAAACATCCTCAAGGGCACCTGGGTGGCTCAGTGGGTTAAGCCACTGCCTTCGACTCAGGTCTTGATCCCAGGGTCCTAGGATCGAGCCCCACATTGGGCTCTCTGCTTAGTAGGGAGCCTCTTCCCCCTCTCTCTCTGCCTGCCTCTCTGCCTACTTGTGATCTCTCTCTCTCTGTCAAATAAATAAATAAATAATTTTTTTAAAAAATTAAAAAAAAAAAGAAACCATCCTCAAGTTCCTTTACTGTGCAATATTTTAATGATATGGCATCACCTTGATTAAATTTTTGAAAAGTAATAATCAGCTTAAGAAGAAGTGTGTGGCAACCATGTAAGAAGAAATACTTGTTCAGAATTATGAATAAAAACTTAATAAAAGGAAAGACAAACATTTCTATGAGGTTGGTGAATAAGAATACCAATTTTTCTTGGACGAATGCGATCTCAACAAATAAAACAAGATATTTTGCGGAATTAACATATACAAATATTTAAAAGAATTCTGAAAACAAAAGTTTATGAGGAGCAACTAGGAACTCTAGCAGTTATTAAAAAAAATGTACGGGGCACCTGGGTGGCTCAGTGGGTTAAAGCCTCTGCCTTTGGCTCAGGTCATGATCTCAGGTCCTGGGATCAAGCCCCGCATCGAGCTCTCTGCTAGGCAGGGAGCCTGCTTCCTCCTCTCTCTCTCTGCCTGCCTCTCTGCCTACTTGTGATCTCTCTCTCTCTCTCTCTCTCTCTCTGTCAAATAAATAAATTAATAATTTTAAAAAAAATTTTTAAAAAAAACCATCCTCAAGTTCCTTTACTGTGCAATATTTTAATGATATGGCATCACCTTGATTAAATTTTTGAAAAGTAATAATCAGCTTAATAAGAAGTGTGTGGCAACCATATAAGAAGAAATACTTGTTCAGAATTATGAATAAAAACTTAATAAAAGGAAAGACAAACATTTCTATGAGGTTGGTGAATAAGAATACCAATTTTTCTTGGACGAATGTGATCTCAACAAATAAAACAAGATATTTTGCGGAATTAACATATAAAAATAATTAAAAGAATTCTGAAAACAAAAGTTTATGAGGAGCAACTAGGAACTCTAGCAGTATTTAAAAAATGTACAATTTGCTAGACAATTTGGAGGTGAGATAGATTGATGGAAAGCAATAGAAATTTAGAAATAGAGCTGAAATTATATGACTATTTGCCATATAATAAAGAGGGTATTTTAAATTAGGGAAAATATTTTTTTTTCCTTTATATTGTACTGAGCTGATCCCCTATTTGAAAGAAAAATAAGATTAATTGCTGTCTCACTTCTTTTTTTTTTTTAAGATTTTATTTATTTATTTGTTAGAGAGAGAGAGCGAGCATAGGCAGACAGAGTGGTAGGCAGAGGCAGAGGGAGGAGCAGGCTCCCTGCCAAGCAAGGAGCCCAATGTGGGACTCGATCCCAGGACGCTAGGATCGTGACCTGAGCCGAAGGCAGCCACTTAACCAACTGAGCCACCCAGCCATCCCTGTCTCACTTCTTATACCAAAATAAATTCCAGATTTAGACTGATTTAAATAGTGACTTCTGGTTCAGCATGTTAGACATAATAAAATAAGGAAACGAAAACTACTTCATAAAAGTATGGGTATTCCAGTGAGAGAAGTTTTTTTTTTAACTTAGATAAAAGAATGGCAAATTAAACCACATAGAAATTTAAAATTAATGCTTGCAAAAATATCACAAAGGGATAAAGGGAAATACCTTAAACGTATATAACGGGCAATAGTTTAGTCTTCTTAATTTATAAAGAGTGGGTGGAAACCCATAAGGAGGAACAAAAGGTCCACAGGATAGGAAATTGGCATTACAGAACAACAGATGGCTGGAGAAAAGAGAGGACTTCCAGGCCTTTGTTCCTTGCCCCCTTCTCCACCATTTACCTCGTAATCATTTTCATCATGACAATCAGTTGCCATCATTTTCCCCAAACAGTTCTTGCCTCACCCAAAAGGGATACATTGGTACTTCTAATTTGCACCTTGAAAGCTTTACCATAGTTCTCTTATACACCATATTTTCCATTTTGCTTTTTCTTAGAGTTGGCCATTTTCATCTTGTTCTATCACTTTTTTTTTTTGTTCTATCACTCTTGATTATAAATGTCTTAGTAGAAGAAACTGTGTCTTCCTCATCTCAATCCCTGACACCTCAAGCCCGAAGAAACTACTAACAATCCATGTTTAAATAAGTAAGCTAAGCAGACCTTCAAGGGACACACATTCTGTGTGTCTGTGACACAATATAAGTATCCTTGAGTTACATCTCAATCATCGGGATCTAAATCTCTGGATAAAATCTCAACAGAACTGACATAGCAGCCTTCAGGCAAGGCACAAATTAGTCTTCAGCCTGTGATAGATGTATTTCATGGCCCTCCTTTTCATTGTTTATCCCCATAAGCAGCTAGAAACACACACTGTAACAAAGCATTGCTCTCAAATACAATTCACAACATCTTACAGAAGGCTAAACTATGCAGAAATGAGATTATTTTTTCTTCTGAGACTCTGAAAAGAGTAGAAGACAACCCCAGTGTTCTTGCCCACATTGCTTATCTGCCAGCAACAAGTTACAATCCCATAACTCCACGTTCCCAAGTATTTACTGAATGCCTAATAGCCGAGTATTCATGAAAGCTAATGCAGTGGATGAAAACAAATTAATTTGGTTGGTGCCCAAGGCAGTTGAAGGGTACACCTGCATTTTTTGGTTTCTCAGTACTAAGAATAGATGTTGGATTCAATCACAAGTTTGCCTGTCATTTTAGGAGAAAGAAATCCTTGTTGGGTAAATTTCCCTTTATACTGGTGGATGTTTTGATCTTCCCCTATTGCTGTTGAGTCTTTAGGATGTACACACACTTTCACACTGAGGACATCTTCGTTGAAGGCAATACAGCAGTCTGATATTTTTATGTGAATCATCTTTGGAACCTGTGTTCCTTGTCTTTGGATGTAATAAATACTCGACAGAAAAAAAAACCCACAGGAAAAAAAATAATTGCCCTCAATGATAAGTGTGGGCATACTTATGAAGCTAATATTCTCTTGGGCGCCCTGGCAGGGAAGGTATTATATTGTTCTTGACAATGCTGAGTTCAAGCATCCGTAACAGCATACTTCGGACTTTCGTGGACAAGATACATTGTAGGGTAATGAGATTATAGAAAAATTAAACAAGGAGATGTTAAGTGTTTCACATGTGGACAAAGGATAAGAGGAAAATCGTATCTCCTGGCACAAGAATCATTTAACAATAAACCACTCCTTTGCCCAAATGGGTCCACTATGTGTTAGGCATTTAATATCCTACTTCTACAACAGTTGGTTTAAGTGTTCCTAGCAAAGCAAACTGCTAAGAGAGCTTACCGTGTGGGATTCAGCCTGGAAAGTAGCAGATTCAAGACCTCACTGAACACAGAATGTGGTGCTTGGAAAAGGATTTACTTTGGAGTCATAGTGACTCGGTGTGAATTGTTAGTGTCACACATTAGTAGAGTGACCTTGGGCTAATCACCTCTCATCTTTAAGATGATGAGATGATGAGAATCAGAGTAGTTTATCTGCAGTGACCATTTTGTCTCTAAGATCCTTTCATGGTTACAGGGCCCTGTTGGTCTTTGTATTACCCTGGACCTTATTTCCTGGGATCTGAGAGCCCAGTTTAAATCTTCATTTTACTAAATCCTATAGAAACATTTTTAATGAATCACTAGATTCCAATTATCACTTTTCCCAGACATCATCATCATCATCATAAATCCTCATTAGAAAACATTTACTGACCACTAATGTATATAAGATCCACGAATCAGAGATTACATATAACTCTATATTTAATAAGAAAAACTTGTAAGAATAGAACTAACCAAAGATCTTGGCAGAGAAAATATGGGTCTTTTAGCTTGGCTGGATTCTGTTGGAATGCTCTATTATTTATGTACATTTGTGTGTATATATGTATTTATCAATTTATTTATTTAGTTCTTGGCCTCTTTCATGGTCTTGACTCTGTACCTTGAAAATAAAAGAAAAAAATAGTGAAAAATGTGTTTGTCTTTATTAAGTTGCTCAGTATGGCAGTATCATTTAGAAATATTTCTTTCTTGGGACACCTGAGTGGCTCTGTTGGTTAAGCCTCTGACTCTTGATTTCAGCTCAGGTCATGACCTCGGGTCATGAGATCAAGCTCTGTCAGGCTCCACACTGAGTGTGGAGCTTGCTTGAGATTCTCTCACCCTCTCCCACTTCACCCCTCCCCCATTAGGAAAGAAAGAGAAAGAAAGAAAGAAAGAAAGAGAGGAAGGAAGGAAAGAAGGAAGGAAGGAAGGAAGGAAGGAAGGAAGATTTCTTTCTTAAGGAGTCTGATGTTTTTAATATAACAAATAATTTGATAGATGGGTACTATAAAAGTAAAATTAAGGCTATTATTCTCATATGCCTTTAGATAATCAAATGCAATTCTCTATAAAAATAAGTTGCACTTAGCAGCAAAATAAAAATACAGTTATCTGTTGGAAAGGTTCAGCTTAGCTTGCTTATAGAGAAAAAAGAAGTCAAATAAAAAGAGGTCCTGATTTTTTAAAAAATTTACCCAATAGTGTTTTCCCACCCACAAGTCTAATTTTAATACAGGGTGATTATTTTAGTTTTCCAACTACATAGTTAGATATCAGGCTTTTCGGATCTTTAGTTCTCAGCTGTTTTCCATCTGTTGCATTAAGGCTGTTCTTCCTCTGATCCGATCAGATAAAAACGAATAATGTTGACACAGGAATCCTCTAACACCACAAACCAGCTTTAAACTGCGTGCCCACCCGAGCAGGTGTCTCACACATCTGTTGTCTTTCTCTGCAGGCATTTATGTCCATGTTCCAGATCCTCACCCAGGAAGGATGGGTAGACGTGATGGACCAAACCCTGAATGCTGTGGGCCACATGTGGGCACCTGTGGTGGCCATCTATTTCATTCTGTACCATCTCTTTGCCACTCTGGTGAGTTTAGCATTTCATTTCACTTCTGTCTTAGAACTGTAATGGGATGACCATCAACGGGTGTCGGTGGCCTAGTTTCCATTTCAGAACAAGAGCCAGAGAACCCAGGTACATAGTCGGACCAGAGGAGGTCCCTTCCAGTCTCAATTCCTATGAATCGAGCTCCTGGAAGAACTAGATTTTGGATCTGAGTAAGGGGTCTCCATCAGATACAAGTGTCCGCATGAGGGAAAGCAAGACGAGACAAAATGGGAATCCCGCCTTCACGTACCTGGTTCCCCATTTCTAAGCATTGCTGCTCTCCATGATCTAAGAATCAAGCTGAGCTACATTATTAGGATTGCTGCCGTTAGTATTATTTATCATGTAGAAACAAGATCTTCAGTGTCACTTCCTTTTCCAAGCTGAGACTAAACTGAAGACAAGGTGAAGATCTCAGGGTACAGTGAGAATTCAACTCAATGTTTTGGGGCTCTGATGGAAAGAATTGCATGAGAGAAAAGTTAAAACTCAGAGCTTCAAATATTGTAAAAAGCATCATGAAAATTAAATATCAAAACCCCGGAATAATTGGCTTATGTTGCAGAGCAGATTTTTTTTCTTTTCAATGCATTTCTATTAAACCGAAAGAAAAAAAATGTGAAATGTGGCCTTGATACATGAAGGGCTGTGATTCTTGTTTTTTTTTAATGTGATTCTCAGGTCTTTTCTCCTTACAATAAAAGTGTGTGTAGTTAAGAAGCAAACTTAAGCTCTTTTATGTTAGAAGTTCCAAGGTAAGAACCCAAAATGTTATCCTTTATCAGAAACTCATGAAATTTAAAAAGCAAACAAACAAAAAACCCTGCTATTGTTTATTGAAAAGCAAAATATTTTATAATTTTATTCTTGAATTTGGAACAACCAAGGTAGGTAATGCTCCCACTTTACAGATGATAAAACTGAGGCACAGAAGAGTTAAGAAATTTGCCCAGTGCCAGATAGAGTGTAAATGCTGGAGCCAGGATGTTCCCACGTCTTCCTGGTCTCACAGCCTATGGTCATTCAGCCATGTCGCAGTTTGCTTAGATCTCGATGTCTCCATTATCCCTGAAAATGTCTTCATGGAGTCAAGCTCTGCCCAAGAGTCCCTAAAATAAAACAGATTTCAAGTGAGTGCTAAGGTCCCTTCCAATTCTGAATATGAACCATGTAAGTGCTTCAGAAACTAGATATCTTCAAGGTTGCATTTTCTATAGGCAGAGCCTTTCTTTAAAAACTGAGACACAGCCATCAAGCAGTGTGTGGGGACGCATGGTTATGAAGTGTAAGGTTCTAGGTTCAAGCAGTAGAATCACATGGAAGTAGTTTTGGCATTTTTTTTTTGCAGAGGGTGACTTTTAAAATATGCACAAAAGGAAAGAACATTCAGCAGGGGAAATGGACACCTGGCTTCCGCAGTGAAATTTGCCCGTCCTGCATGACACTTGGCCCCGAGCACTTTTCATCCTCCCTTCTATGACCTTTAAGTCTCTGTCATTCATTCGTTCATTCACTCATTCATTCACTCATTTATGAATTCAACTGTTTAATCAAGCATCTACTTTGTGTTTAAGTTCCTTTAAGACTATAAAATAGTTTGGAGACTATTGGTCATGAGTTCAAGGTAGGAGAGAGATGATTGAAATAATCCGTGTATGGTAATAATCACATAGATTTAATCCTTTAGTGAGAGTCTCACACAATATGAAAGCAAGAAGAAAAATGATTCAGCCTAGTAAGCTGTTTACCAAAGTCATATTTTTTCAAGTGAACTTCTAGAGAGATCACTAATACAATGAAATAAAATATTAAATCTGGTGCATTGACTCCTTGGGCAGTCTCAATTTTCCTAATGGGGCCAAAACCATGGCACTGACTGTGGAACACTGAAGTATTTCCAAGGACTCCCAAGGGCTCACCTGTGCTCCTAGGAATCCACAGAACACATCTGGAAAACCCATATGTAATTCTGCCTTTTCATTCTACTGAATCAAGTATCTGCCCAAAATTTTATTGTAATTTTTTCATCATGATTTTGAAAAAGAGGTTCTAAGTTAAAACTATAAATTGAAATAATTTCTTCTTTTATTCATAGTCTTTTCCAAATCTGGAAAGCAATAAGGGCACTTTGGGAAATAAGGTGGACTCCACAGTTGTGGAGTTCAAAGTCTAGGTTCAGGTTCTAGTCTTCTGGTCCAAGATGGGTGACTTTGGAAGAATTAAACAACTTCCCTCACATCTCTGTCATGTTGTATCTGAAAGTGAGGACAATAATGCCCCCACATGCCTACTTTCTATGATTGCCCTCTCCATGTGAGCTGTATTTTTGAGGATGTTTTAGCTGTGGAATGTGAGGGTGATCACAGCTATCTCCAACCCTGAGTTTAAATAACATGGTGCATGCATTTAAAGGCATGCCTTAATAAATGGTAAAAATTTATTATATTTGTTCAGATGCTTTTAGTTTAAAGAAGTAAAGTATTATTGATCATTCTTAAGTGTCATTCATGCCCCTTCCTGGACTGATTTCTTCTCTGCCTTAACCTTCCCTTCTTTTCCCACACCTCTTTTTCCAGAGAACAACTAGGATGCATTTGGTCTGAACCTATCTTCCAGTTTTAAATCATATTTTACTGAATTTAACATGCTAATATCTATAGGAAGACTTATTTGGTTTAATATTAACACAAGCAACCATTAAATCATACACATAGATGATAAGGCGCATGCCAGTTTCAGAGTTGTTGAAATGTGAAAATAAATGAATGTCTTAAAAAACCAATGAAGTGCAGTAGTCTCCCACATATATGTGCCCATTAAAAACAGATAGTGCTTTAATTTAAGGTTATGATCTACAAACATTTTATACCATTAGTTTGTAAGATTCATATTAATTTTCTAGTTTGAGAAGGCTCTGCTCCAGTGCCCCAATGACTGTCCCTAGGGGAGAATTCGTTGCACACTTTTCTCCCTACCCACACACCATGCTGACCTAATTTATACCCGATCATTGTTTTCCTCCTTAAGATCATCAGTGGCAACAATTTTCAGAATAAATGGTATCAAACTCTACATACATTCTCAGTTACGTTGGTCACCAAAGACTGTCTTTGCAATCTTTTATTCTTT
>ML100274.1:0-17111 GCA_003697995.1 Taxidea taxus jeffersonii
CAGCTCCACATTTTAAAGGACGTGGGACTGTGACCCTGAATAGAATACCATCCCTTGTGCCACAGCAACGCCCTCTTTCCACACAACATGGGCAAAAATACATGGACCACTGTGCTTCTTGCCAGCATTTCCCCTCTTTAGACTTCTCTCCATTTCCCTCTTGGGATTGTTCCCACTGGCACCTCAACCTGTGCCACCAAGAACTGTTACCTGCAGAATTACCTATTAGTAAGCAGTGCCAGGCAGTGATGAGGTGATGTTGAAGTGAGGATGCCCTCCTGACCTCACCACCATTAGCAGCTCTGGAAAGCATAAGACGTGGCAAAAAGAAATCCTGGCTAATTGGCTGGAATTGCTGTCACCAGGAAGCCATGATAGAGCTGAACGTGATTACTGTGACTCTGGCTTATTCTTCCATATCCTGTGCATGTGGAATCCCCCACTTCACACCAAAAGAGTCTCCTCTGGGCCCCGAGTTTCCCCAGGATGTACCTGACCAACTAAGCCATTCCTGAACTCTTTCAACTTACTCCTGGCAATCATTTTTATTTAAAATCCCCTCTGCTTTCTCACCTGATTATTAGCCATCACCGCTGAGAATAGGCTGCCTGCTAAATTAGTTGGTACTCACTGTTCCTATAGTCCTTATGTTTCTCCTCCTATCACAGAGGGCTCATAAAAGGGAATGCATGCAGTGACAAGCAAGGTACTTGTAAATTTGAGACTGCAGATCCATACTTTACTTATTGTCCATGGCTGGATGAGCTGGGGTGTGGGCATGAGATGTTTTTCTGTACCATTGGTAATTTTAAAAATCATTAGCAACCTCCATCATTAGGCAACTTTTCTCTGCCTTTTTAGAGCTGTCCAGATAATATTCTCAAAAGCAGCATATGTCAGAATGCACTGATTTATACAATCTGCTTCTTGTAGGTGAGAAATTTGCCCTGACAATAGATATTTCAAGGAGTTTAACCATTCAGGTTTTTAAAAATTTCTATTCCCATTCCCTACACCCAGCTTAGACATGACTAATCTGGGAAACAGAGCAGAAGAATCTCAGATTCTCTTTGGCGTGCTGCCCATAATAAAAAGAGGGAAAAGGGTGCACATCCAGTATGAAATAAGCTATCCCAGGCCAGATCCTAGGGAAGAAAGACATAGATGGAATTTCTTCCCCTCTCTTTGGAAAGCAGGAGTTTTGCATTCTCTTTACAAAAGTGATGTCCACTCACTGTGATCTTCCCAAAGACCAGATCTGATTAACTCTTTCCAGCTCAAAAATTCAGTGGTCTAATCCTATACCTCTGTTAACTTCTAAAACCTTTAGTCTTCACAGTCTAGGCTTACCTACTTCCCCATCTCACTTCCTAGCTTTTGTTCACAAAACAAACTATTCCTACTGTTCTTTAATAAACTCCCATGCTCTCCCACCTTTAAGTTTTGCTCAAGCTGCCTGTCATGTTCTTCCTCATGGTCCATCATGTCAGGTCCATAACCACTGTCCTTCATGGGTAGCAAGAAACAGAAATTGACACTAAAGGAATTAAGTGGAAAGATAGACGTATATCTCATGAAAACCAGAAGTACCAGTACAACTGGACTTATAAGGCATTGGAATAAATTGGAAAACCATAGGGAGCAATTACTCATTCCTCTCTTTCTCTCTTCTGACCACACTTCCTCACTAGTCAAATATGCTCTATCTCTACTTCCTCCCATTGAGTCTGATCTGTTGCTTTTAGGTTCTGTTTTCTTACCTTCCCATATATACTGATCAAACATAGGCACCTCGGGCTTTTACGTGTTTTCTCAACTCTAAGCCCGCTGACCAACTGACTAGCATCCTGTAGGGTATACCAATTCCCAGTGTATAGGGAAGGAGCTTTCATTGGATCAACTTACCCACTGGACTGACATTTAGCTATTCAACCCATTCTGCTCAGCCTCAGCCAAGGAATGAAAGTCATCAGTTAAGACTTGGTTGTGCCTCTATGTGGGTAGGTCTGTATTGGGGAGGGCATTCTCATAGAAGCAGGGCATGACTGAGGCAGACTCACTAAAAGTTGGCCTACATCAAAAATCCAGTGCAAATTCCAACCTTTTCTCAAGATTTTCTCTGATTCCACCATCTAAACATAACCTCTCCTCTGAGTATCTATATATATCCCTTGTAGGTGATGCCTTGGTATCCTTTCTGCTGAGCTTCTTTTCTTCCTCTGAGGCTGCCTCCTTAACCCCCAGGCTCTTGATCCAGGCTAAGCCAAGCACAGAACCTCACCCACCTCACCTGGAAATAGGATGATGAAAGTGAAAGCTCCCTAAAATATCAGCTAGTCTGAGCTGATGAGGGATGGGTGGCAATACGAGCCACTTCCTTCTAGGCTTCGATGCTAGAGTATCCAGCTACTTCTGACAGCCTCTGATTGGACACTGTATGAGACAGTGCAAGAGACTGCCACAAGCTGGCCTGAGTGGAACAGAAAAGGAGTAACAAGATGAAATGTAGTTGGAGCTTAGAGCAGTTTCCTAAAAACTGAGTCCACATTTGGGATTCCCAGGAGTTGTCCTCATTTCTCCTTCTGAAACTTAGTTGATGGATTATCTCAGGATCTTAAAAAATCTTTTTGCTTAGGGTGGCCACAGTTTGCTTGTAACCCATAAGAAGTGGCGTACACAACCCTTTATTTAAACCTTTGTTATGAGGCTAATTACTTCTTAAATTGAATCATCCTTTTTTGTCCGCATGTCTTCTTTCTCTTATGATTCTATGAGATTCCTAAAGAGAGAGATCATGTATTAGTGCTTTCTGGTTTCTCCCAATGCCCCAATCATGGAAGATAATAAGTTCTTACAATATGTTCATTAAATGAATGGATGAATAGAAAACATCCATTGTACAATTCCCATGAACAGGCACTTCACGAATTTGGGGAATACCTATGAATAAAAGGAAGTAATTGCTGCCTAAGTCAGTGTTTTAGAGCATGATGGGAGTTTTCTATCCAGTACCTGAGTTCTTCCTGAGTTCTCTTCTATATGCCTGTGCCAAGCTGGAGTATGGAGATATGGACAGATGTGGCTTTTGTCAAATAAACAGTATTTGACACTCTCCTGAGAGATGAACTTTTACTACATGGGATGGAGAAAAACAGCCTTTCTATTTCCCCAAAACATGAGATTTGCTTCTTATAGAATCTAATCTGTTGCATGCAGATGACATGGATTTGGTTTTAATAGAGCTCAGGAAAGGTCCAGAACATAATCAATTCCTGACCAAAGACCACAGATGCTGTACTTTCACAGCAGTACCCACTGCTGTCTTCATTTGCGACTGGAGAATTTCAAGGTCCCAGAAAAGGTGTCCTGGGAATGCGTATTGGAATAGGAGTACAAGTCCTGATGTCTAATTGACATCTTCCCACTGACTTCTGTGTCTCCTCCTACCAAGTCTGTTCAAAACCCCTTTGGAGGATTCAAATGTGTCCTTGCTTGAGAAGCTTCTCCCTCCAAATCCCACAAGGGGCTGCAGATCTTCCATGCCCAAACTCATCTGTCAGGCTCCCTCATCATCCCTAGAGCCCAGATTGGCAGGGCTGGGCCCTGAATTTTAAACGCAGCTTCACTTCACCCTTCCCTAATGACAAGCCCTTGCCCCCGGCTTGCTTTGAAACAGGCCCTAAAACCATGGTGGGGGCACCGACGTTGCCAACCCCTAGCCTCCTGTCCCTTAGTCACCCCCTCCCCAGACCCCAGTGGGTTTTATCTTTCTCACACGCTTGGCATTTGACAAAGCTGTCTCCCTTGGGCCACTCAGCTGTGGCATTTTCCCAGCATGTCTTCTCCTTGTCAACACGATACAGGACGGGCAGTCTTTCAAAGTGAGGGAGACGCTAGATCAGGCAGGAGCATGCGCACTTGGCCATGCACGCACACACATGCACACAGAGAGGGGGAGAGGAAGATTTGGTGGAAGGGCCGCGCTGAATTTTTTTATTTTTATTTATTTATTTATTTATTTTTTTCTGAATTTAATTCAAATGTAAACCTGCATCAAAGTAGCAAAAGTAGCAACAGCTCAGCAGTACACATTTTGTTTTGGTAAGAAGGCGTCGGAAGGTTGAGCCTCTTTACCCACACTTCCCAAAAGCTCTTAACAGACTCTTTGGACAGGATTCCATTCTGGTGTGGCGGAAATGTAACCACCTCTAGAGGCAAACGCCTCCACTAGTTTTAGGGTTGCTTTCCAAAGATACTGTCTCCCACCTGCCCCTTTAATGCCGTCGCCCTCCTTATTTGCATGGAGCCAGCAGTGCAAAAAAGGTCTGGGCTGTGCTGATAACCTACTTTGGATTTCCACGGAACACACCCTTATGTTATCAACCTGCTGTCTTTGCCTGGAAGGCATCCTTGCACTTCCTCTATTCACCTGCCAGAGAATTTCCCATCTCTCAGAGTTAGCTCAGTCGGCTCCAGATCTGGTACTCTAGACACCATTAGGGGCCCCCACTGAAACTTGTGCAGGTCCATTCCGCAAACCTCACACTGTCTTGTATTTCTTTTGAGGTTTCTATTCAGCTAAAAGATTGTGTGGGCCTTAAGGCACAGAAAATGGCTTTTTTATGTCTGTATCCCCAGCACCTAGCATAGCTCTTGTCATATAGAATTTTATAAAAAGCAGAAAGGCTAGGGAAGCCCCTTGACACCAAAAGATTCTTCCTTTTCTTGTCATTTTAATTTAACAGAAATATGTGCTAATGAATGTTTGAAAATACTGCCTCACTTTCCTACTGGAGAACCAGCTACCCACCCTGTGTGCAAAGTGTGCTGTCATTCATGGTGACCCAGCTCTCCTCCCCTATCATAGGGGTAAACATGTGACTCAGCCTGACTGTTTGGAGTATTCCAACTCCCTAACCACAGCAATATGTTGAGGAGTGGGCACATGACACAAGTAAGTCCAGTCAGGGCCTTCTCTAAGGTGGAATGTATAAATTCCGTAAAAAGAGTCTTCCTGGATTATAAATTATAAAAATATAGACTTAGAGCTATTCATGGCCATCTTTTCTTCCTCTTGATTATGAGGCCAAAATTCATAGAGAAGGAGATGTAAAGATATAGAGAGAGGCATACAGGTAGAGCCCTAATATGTTGTTTTAGTGCCTGGATCTAGCTGTGCCTGAAGTCAGCCCCATCTTGTTCTTCTTGGCTATTAGGATTTAGGGCCAGTTAAATCCCCTCTCTTTCCTTCGCATCTTTCTATCTTTTTTTTAAAACTAATTGTACTTGAATTCCTGTCATTTGCAATCAGAACAGGCCTGAAATATACCACTTTTGCTGAGATATAAAGTGAGAGTTTCTTCTTTACCAATAGAACTCCTGCTTAATTATTTCATTTGGAACAATAAAAATTGCTTGGGGAAACCCATTAGCCTTACAGTGATCTTAATCATTGCTTATATTTGGTGCTTTCAGAGGTTATCTGGCATAAATCTGACATGATCTGTTTAAAAGAGAGGACAAAATATTTCAACACAGATTTAGCAACTCTTCTCAGGGGAATTGCAACTGTCTATTGTCATAATTGAAACACTTAAAGGTCCTTTTAGAAAAGCAATACCTGGTTAAATGATAAAGCCTTTAGAAGGAAAGATAGAGGAATATTTTCTTGACCTTGGAGTAGGTGAAGAGTTCCTAAATAGGATACAAAAAGCTCTAATGATAGAGGGAAGAAAAATCAATAGATTGGACTACATTAAAATTGAGAACTTTCGTTCAAAGATATTATAACAGAGTGAAAACACAAGCCACAGAGTGGAAGAAGGCATTTGCAATAGGCATCAATAAAGGACTTGTATCCAGAATACATAAAGAACTCCTACAAATCAATAAGAAAAGGGCAGACAACTGAATAGGGAAAAAAAAGAAAAGGACAAAAGGGAATATCAAATGATCAATATGATGTGGAAAGGTGTCCAGCCTCACTAACTATCAGAGAAATTCAAATTAAAACCACAGTGAGATACCATTACAAATCCTCCAGAAAGGCTACAATGAAGCCAGCAGGACCCGATTGTGGGGGATGTGGAGCAGCTAGAAATCTCACTCCTTGCTGGTAGGAATGCAAATGGGCATCCACTCTAGAAAATTGTTTCAAATACTTATGGACACTGAATCTTTTCATATAGGATGCCGTAACACTCTGCATATTGGTGGGAGCCGGGTACTCACATGGGTATGTTGACTCTGTCAGTTCTTGGAGCTGTACACTTAGGAGAATACACTTTTCTGAATACATGTTTTAACATGTAACTTCATTGCTGTCAGGACCTCCAGCAGCAGCAAAGCAAGTCAGGTGAGCAGTGTCCTCATAGGCAGGCTTGGCCAGACAGGGGCTCTGTTCTCATTCCTGGTTCTCCCCTTCCCCTTCAGGAGGAGGAACTGGCTCAGATGATTATGTGACAGCCAACATCATTTATGGCAGCCAGAATCAGTTTCTACTCCTTGGAATGAGATAATCTGTGACATAATTAAAAATTTTGCACAAAAATGTTATAGTATTTGGGGTAAGATGAGAAAAGAGAAAGGAGGAAGAGGGGCCTGTGTAATGTGGCTTGAAGTTGCCCCTTGCTGAGAACAGTGGTCAAGAGGAATGCCCAAGAATGTTTGAGAACAGTGTGTCTATGGTCCAGTGAAGTTGTTTGTGATGTTGCAAGGTAAACTCCCTCCATGGCCCTGAACCTTCATCTGAATCTGCTACACACAAGCCTCCATCAGCTTGGTGATGGTATCACCTGGGAGAGGTGATGAGTCACGCCCAGCAAGGGGTAACTTAGTGAGGAAAAGGCAAATCATGCACAATTTGCCCAGGTGATCCATAAGTGTAATTAATTCAGCTGAAGCAGGAACCCAGAGCTGGGGGTGACCAGCAGAAGACTAGGCTTCTGGAAGTATCTCTGGAAAGACTGGAGAAAAGGTGGAACTCCATTCCCCATGGAAGGAGGGTCTCAAACTAGTATTATTTGCATTTCCAAAGAAATGAGACCCCATCTAGCACCTGGGTTATATGGGTTTAGCAATTACATTGATTGTGTGTATCTGCATTCAGGTGTGTTCACAAGTCATTAAAGTGGATGGGGAAAATGGTTGGGGAGGGGGGAGCCCTGAGTTGGAGGTCTAAGGAGGTGAATCTGAGGTCTTGGATGAACCAATGAGCTTATGTGGTCCTCAGCTGCCTTACCTGTAAAAGATAGACTAGATAAATTCTATGGCCCCTCTCAGCTCCAGGTTTTCAGGAGGCTCATTCTGCCTTTCCACTTTGCCATGACCATTTGAGTTTACTATCCCTTAATTAGCTGACTTCTCCTTGCCTTTTTTTTTAGATTTTATTTATTTATTTGACAGAGAGATATAGAGCACAAGTAAACAGAGCAGCAGGCAGAGGGAGAGGGAGAAACAGACTTCCTGACAAGCAGGGAGCCCAATGTGGGGCTTGATCCCAGGACCCTGGGATCGTGACCTGAGCCAAAGGCAGACACTTAACAACTGAGCCACCCAGGTGCCCATTCTCTTTGCTTTTTTACCAAGTTGGGGAGCAATTTTAATATCTCTTAATGGGGACTCACAGGAAGACATTTCTCCCCCACTAAGCAGATATGGAAAGCCTCTTTTGCACCTGGCCCAGAGAGGAGCAGTGCTGAGGCACAGAACAAGCGTGGAGGTGGAGCAGGGGGAAATTCAGCACCCACAGTCTTCTCACAAACCAGTCTCAGACCCAGGCCTGCTCTTAGAGGTTTCTTCCACTTCCACTCCCAATGCCATGCCATTAGTTCTCTTCCTTCTATCACTGAGTATTTATTCAATAATGGCTGGGACTCAGAAATAAGGGAGATGCCATTTTGAGAGATAAAGTAATGTAGTATGAAGTGCTTTGCCTCTGAAATTGCAATAGAGTTGGAAACTCTCTACCTCACAATCTCTTCAGTAATATCTTCCTTAGCAATTGGTGGGACTGTACTGGAAAGCTATTAATTCAATAAATTCTTAAGTGCCAACTCTATTCTGTCACTGTGTTATACTCTGAAGATAAAGTGGTGAATAAAATAAGTTTCTTGTGGAGTTTATAGTCTAAAAAAAGGAAGACAGACCTTAAGGTCGTAATCACATCACTACAGATAATTAATTACTTAATTACAATTGTGATATGCTGTTATGCATAACAGGGGGACTGTGGCGGTTCATGTGTCAACTTGGTTAGGTCACAGGGTACCCAGATATTTGGTTAAATATTATTTCTGCGTGTGTCTGTAAAGGTGTTTCTGGATGAGATTAGTATTTGAGATTAGACTGAGTAAAGTAGATCGTCCTCTCCAACATGGATAGGCATCATCCAATCCCTTGAGGGCCTAAAGAGAACAGAAAGGAAAAGGAAAGGAAAAGGAAGTCTCTGTCTGACTGCTGAGCTGGGACATTGGTCTTCTACCCTTGGGTAGGGACTTAGACCATTAATGCTCCTCACTCTCAGGCCTGTAGACTCAGAGTGGAACTACACCACCAGCTTTCCTGAGCCTGCAGCTTGCAGACAGCACAGGGTGGGATTCCTCAGCCTCCATAATCATGGGAGCCAATTCCTTAAAATAAATACCTTGATTTGTATATATATCCTACTGATTGGATTTCTCTAAAGAATACTGACTGATACTAGCCTAAGGTATCAGGAAAGCCTTCCATGAATAAGCAAATTTAAGCAGAGATCTAAAATGAAGTGTATTAGCTAGATGACAAAGTAGCGAAAGGAATGGGAAATTGATCAAGGGAGGGGAACTAGCATAAGCACAGGGCATGACCACTTTGAAGAACTGGAAGACAGCTGGCTTAGCTGGGCTGTTGAAAGCCAGGAAAATACTGGTAAGAGAGGAAACCAGAGAGGTAGGCAAGAACCAGGTCATGCAGAGCACTGTGAGCCTTTATTAAGGATTTAGGACTTTCCCAAAGAGCAGTAGGAAGTTATCCAAGATCTCTAACCAAGTTTCCATGGGTTAAAAGGATCTACCTTGTATTTTTATTATTATTATTTCATCACAGAATCTAGGCCAGTCTTAGTTTGAAATATTGCCAGATGTGCTGTCTTTTGAAAAGCTCCCTTGGGCTTCTAGAAGACTTTTTTTTACTTTCTCCACAGTCTGTCTTTCTGCCACTGAACCCAGTTACCATGTGACAGATTGCAAGTATGCCCAGTGGAGGGAAGTCAGCAAGTCAATAGGTCTGCCCTTCTTTTGACCTCTCTGGACTCTGGTTCAGGGATTGTGGTGAAGTCCAAGATCCTGTATCTCCTTTGGTGTACTCCACACTTGAGTCTGCCTCACATCTCTGGGATGCTGGAGAAATAATTAAAGAAATGAAGTATGATGTTCTCAGGTACTGAACATAACTCCTGACACATGGAAATAAAAGACAATGCCACAGAAAAGCACCCAGAAGGGCCACAGCAGAGCCCAGAGGGGCTGCCTACCAGCTAGGGCCTCATCTACACCGATACACCCTCAGCCATGCCTGCAGGGAAGAGTGGGAAGGTGGCACGGCTCTCTGTTTGAGTTCATCAGGTTGAAGTTACAGTCAACAATCTATTCGGTAAGTAGAACTATATACTGGGCCCATGAAGATGAGTAAGACAGGATTTCTTCCCTGAGGTGGAGTGTATTATATCAGGGACTGTTAGGTGGAGTGACTATTATATTAGTCAGAATTTTGGCCATCCAAAGATGTCTGCATCCCAATCCCTGCAGCCTGTGAATACCTCATCTTAATGGGAAAAGGGACTTTGCAGATGGGATTAAGTTTAAGGACCTTGAGATGGAGAGACTGTCCTGGACCATGCAGGTGGGCCCAATCTAGTCACAAGTACTTAAAAGCAGAGAAGATGGAAGGAGAACTCTAAGAGCCAAGGAGTATGTGTGGCTTCTAGAAACCAAAAACAGATAGGAAATAGATTCTTCCTAGAGTCTCCAAAAAAGAATACAGCCCTGTTAATGCCCTGATTTTAGTTCAGTGACACCTGTATCAGACTTAGGACCTATAAAACTATTACATAATAAATTTGTTTTAAGACCCTGAATCTGGGTGCCTAGGTGGCTCAGTGGGTTAAAGCCTCTGCCTTCAGCTCGGGTCAAAGTCCCAGGGTTCTGGGATCAAGCCCCGAGCCAGGCTCTCTGCTCAGCAGGGAGCCTGCTTCCCTTCCTCTCTCTCTGCCTGCCTCTCTGCCTACTTGTGATCTCTCTGTGTCAAATAAATAAATAAATAATCTAAAAAAAAAAAAAAAGACCCTGAATCTGTAGTTATTTGTTAGCATGTAATAAAGGAATACATACCTACATATATGTGTGTGTGTGTTCTATTTATCTGTTAATAAGGGGTTTTTAGTGGTGAATGATACAATCCACTCTAGCTAGTTGTAACATAAAATAAACGCATTACAAGATATTATGTAGGTCATGCTCCATAGGAGAGCCACAGAGGTTGAGTCTGAAAATTTGCAGCCAGAAAGAAGCCCAGTGGTATCACGAAGACCTCCCTTGCTTACGCTGCTACCCTTACTGCCGAGAACCTGCTTCCTGAAGCTCAGCACGGCCATCCACAGAACCAGACACCCTCATCACCAGGCTAGCCAGATCAGTGTCCTGGAATCGCCTGGCCCCTTGCACTGCTCACTTCCAGACCTGGTTTCAGGCAGTTGCTTCTGTTGGTGGAACTGAGGTCTCATACCTGCATCCCTCACTGAAGAAGAGTTTTGGTTTTTTGGCAAGACTCATGATGTATGGAAATGATGGAAATATAGGAAAGGTACTCAAATTTGGTAAGGGGAAAAGACGATAGCGGGAGAAGTGTCCACTAAAGAGGCCTTTGGTTGGTCCTTGTACTCTCCATGTTGCCACAGTATCAGTTGTACATACTCAGTCCTACCAACCATCAGTGTTATATCTCCGGACCCTAAGTGGGCCATGTCTGCTAACCACTAGAAAACAATTTTAGTACTTTAATGGAAGAATGGATACAGAACTTTGGGAGCGGCAAGGAGGAAGCAGTTGCCTTAGGACAAGTGGACCAAAGGATTTGAGTTATGAGATTTTGAGCTGACCCTTATGAATCAGTAGAGCAATAATATTCCAGTCAGAGAGCCATTATAAAGACACATGAAGTTGCAGAAGAACTTGGCCCATGTGGCGATAATGGTAGCTGGTATGACTGAGAACTGGAAACGGATGGGGAACAGAAGGGTGTAAGGAGGGATAGGCAGTCAGGAGCAGACTGTCAAGGGTATAATAAACTAAGCTAGGGAGTTCAGAATCTGTCCTATAGGCAATGAAGAGCTATTGAAGTTTTTTAATTAGGGAATTGACATTAGGTCATTTTTAGAAAGAGAATTCTGATCGCAGTGTGGCAGAAAGACTAGAAGAGAAAAAAAAGGGTCACACCTGCTAGTGAGGAGGTTATTATACAAATCTAATGAAATGGAAGGGATGTGCACAAAAGCAGCAGCAATAGGTATTATGAAAAGGGGGTGATGCTGAGTGAATATAACTGGTAGAGAAGATCGAAAACTGTTAGGACTCTTCAGACTTGGACAAGTGAGGAAAAGCTCTGACATTCAGGAAATGGGAAATTTAGGTCGTTAGGGAATATCAGAAGAGACCTTAGAAAAAGACAACAGTTTTGACTTACACTTGTGAACTTCAGACACAGATAAGTTGCCCAAGAGGAAACTGGACATGAGGGTCTGGGGCTTGGAGAGGAGCTGAGTGGGAGTCATCATAGGGATGACTGAAGCCCTGGGCTCAGAAGTTTTCCCAGGGAGAGTCTGAAGAAGAGAAGAGTGTGAAGACCCATCCCTGGGCCAGTGCAATATGTAAGAATAATGGAAGGCAACATGGGCCTCTGGTGTCCTGTGCCTCACTACTAAACTGAACTCCAAGTCAAAATTTTTGATTTTACATGACATCAAAACAAAGATGAGGGGAGGTCAAGGAGTGCTACGTGAATGGGTGACTGTGCCTAGGACTGAAGTCTCACCTTCTGCGGACCCTGTTTCTTTCCCTTGACAAAAGTGGACCAAAGGAGCCAACTCAAATGCTTGACTTGGCCAACGGCCCAAATCTAAGTGATATTGTCCTGCTCAGGTGGCCAAGACTTGTAACACATGACTATTTCCCAACTGGGGAAGACTGCTTAAAACAAGGGCTATTGACATGTGGTCTGGCCCTCAGCTACAGCACTTGAAGCTTTGCATTAAAGAACATTGTTACATAGGGAATTGGGAATAGGCAACGCTAGAGGACTGGGCATTTGGTGTTTGGACCAAGGAAGAACACAATGGCCAGGTGCAAACTAAAGTTGTCAATCCCCAAGCATACAGAGAAACTGGTTAGTAAAGAAAATGGAGCAGATCTCAGAGAGAAGAAGAGGGGCCATAAGGAAGAAATATATTGGTGTAGGAGAGAAGAAAGAGCCTTGGGTCTGACAGCTTTTGGTCACAGTCTCCATGCAACGCTGCTATATCCACTCTGCACCCAGGTTGTCTGGCAACAACTCAAATACAGACTGGCAAAACACCACTGAGAGGGCTCAGTTTGCTTAAATTATGCTTATGTGTGTTAAATGTATCCCCAATATAACTTTCCATATTGACCATTCCTGTAGCAGAATCTACAGATTAATGCAAAGGACAGCCCTCTCTAAAGGAACCCAAAATCCAAATTAATGAGATTTTACAAACATCGCAGACAGGGAGCTAACCCTTGTAAATAGCAATTGGCAATTTCATTAATTGGGGTCAAGGTCTGGTCTATCCTTCTCATGTCAAATGCAATCAGTTATGTGAAATAGGATCTTCATTTGTCATGAGACTGTACTGCTTGTAAGTCAGAAGCAGTGTGCTTGAGCTTCCCAAGAATGTTTGAAATGCAAAGTCTTACTCCTACTAGGAAGACCCAGTCTCGGTGACCTTTTCCTGGAATGACAGTTCCCCCCAAAGCACAGGACCTTCCTCAGGCTGGTGAGTTATTGTTTTTAATAAGAGGATATGTAAACAGCTCTCTAAGAAATAGGTTTGCAACAGCTAGTGCCAATTTATGGATAGTAATCCAAAATCAAAGACTAAAGCACAGAAAAAATTCTTCTAAAATGTTGGGGATGGGAGCAAAACATTAACACCTCCCTAAGAAGCTAACTATTAAATCAGACTTTGGCAATATGTCCCTATTGTATTCAGAAGGGACAGAAAATGACCTATGGTATATGTGACTCTCTATAAGTATTAATTTGACAAAGTGTCAGCTCGCCTGGGTATGTTCAAAGACAGGCTTCAAGTTCACCTCCCTCCTGGACATATAAATGTATAATCATGATATCCCTGGCATACCCTTGCTTATGGACAGATCTTTAAAGCAATCCTTGCTAGTATAAAAATAAGTAGACACAGACAGGCAAGACTATTTAAAAGTATCCATGAGTTGATGAATCTGTTTAGAATCTTGATCATGGTGATGGTATCCCAAGTGTATGCATATGTCCAAACTCATCAACACGTACACACTAAATGTGTACAACTTTTTGTATCTCAATCACACTTCAATAAAAGTATACACATATATAAATGCTGAACAAACAAAGGAAAGTTGCAGAATGGTAAGTACGGCATACATGAGGCTAAGACATGTGACAAGGACATGAGAGCCAATTCTATATATTATTTATGACCATATATATAGTAGAAAGTTTTTTAAATGTGTGGGAAGGACAAAAACCTAATCCAGGCTGTTGGCTAATTCTAAGAAAGGAAAGAGAGAAATGAGATTGAGGAGGAGTATCTAGTGGGTTTTAACTGTATCCGTAACATTTTCTTTAAAATAAATCCTACTGCAGATTGGGGCGGGAGGGGGTGTCTGTGTGTCTGAGTCTGTATATTTCACACACACAGAATGGCCCAGAGATATTCGCCAATGGTGAAGACATATTGTGTCAGAACTGAAACCTTCAAATCTGTGTGCAGGCAGAAACAGAATACATACTTTGTATATACCTCTCACCTTGCACTTTTCAAAGCATTCTCATAGTCTCAGATATTTTAAAAGCATAAGTAAAGTTATGTGTTCTGCAGATGTCATTATTCAATTAGATGAAATACAAGGATATAGAACTGAATTTTCCTGGCTCGCAGCAGTATTTACTTCATTGCCAATAATCATAAATCTCCTTCTTCCCACGCAGTCTTCAACATCCATGTGCCTGCAGAGCACCTAGAGTGAAAAAACAGGCCCCTCTCATTCCTAAAACCAGTAAAAGAATTTCCCTGGTGGTAGTAATCCTTGGGGGCAAACCTCTGACTGGAAGCTGGAGTTGGATCTTTTCTAGTATGACTGCAAGAACAGAAGTTTTTTGCAAGTTAAGTGGTCTCTGAAAATGCAAGCATGTGCTGTGACAGGGACATTAACAGATGGAGATCAGGTGAACTGTATCTAAGTGGAATGCAACTGAGGCTTTCTTGTCTACATTTGGAAAACTTGTATTTATGGAGCACCCACTGTGTGCCCTATAGCACTGGACTACATGTTATAATGAGGGAGTATAGGGGGACATTCAAAGTCAAAGTCAAAGAAGCCATGGGCCTTGCCCTTGGGGGATGTTCCAACTGAAAGAAGGAGTCTGTATATAACTAGGAAACTAACAATTTCCAGAAGGAAGCAATGTGGGTCCTCTGAGGGCACTGAGGAAGGAATTTGGCAAGGTCTGTGTTGGTGCACAAAAGGAAAGTAAAGAATGGGACCAGCTGGGCAGAAGGCCTGGGGCAAGACCTCAGAGCTGAGCCAAGAGACATGTGGGGCAGTCTCAACAGTAAAGTTCAGGTCATTCCTCAGTCAGAGTCAGGGTCTTCTGAAAACAAGAGTTCGACTACCAAGAGTGACCCAAGCCACAGAGAAATGTTCTTTAAAGAGGACTAAAGTTGTACCTCAGCCTTTGCCCACAACAGTGGGAAGAGCACTCTGAGTCTCCTGAGCTGAGTTGACCCAGCTAAGTGAAAAGACATTTTAAATCTCTTTTTGTGGCTAGCTTCCAAATTTTCTCCCACTGTAGAGTCCACAGCTGCTGGGCTGCAGTTGAAGAAGGAGTAGAGGAATTGGGACACAGAGAACAAAGGATGTGTGCTTTGCTGGGTTAAATCAAAGCTGGGTAGAAGATGTGAAGAAAGAGGACTCTAAACAAAGTGTAGTCCAGAAACAGCATTAGCATCAGCTGGGGAATTTTTAGAAATGCAAATCCTCAGGCCCCTCCTCAGACTGACTCAATCAAAAATTCTAGGGGTAAATCCAGTAATCTACATTTTAAGAAGCCCTCCAAGTGATTCAGATCCACTAAAAGTTTGAGAACCTTTGCCCTAAACCATCACACATGAAAGGATAGTCAGGTCCTGGGACTGGGACTGTGAAAGAATTGGCGTGGGCTAGCGCGGGGAAGAATTGGTGCCCTGTGACCCTCATGCAAACCAGCATAAGATGGTGGTCACAAGACATAGGCACTCCCCCACAACACACACACACCCTGTACCCAAAATAACCCAAGGGCACTTCAGGAACTAATGGGCTATCCACAAGAAGATGCTTTGCATGGTTTTGAGGAAGCCTCCTTAAAAGATCTTTCTGGGATCAACTCCAGAGGTTCTGAGGACCACTAGAAAAACAAAATCTGTTTGCTGGATCCTCCTCCATATTACTCTACCAAGTTGTAATCCTGGATAAATCTAACCATTGAGTTTTGCAGCCTCTTTATACAAGCTGATTCTGTCTTGTTCATGAAAATCATAAACCAGGAAGACTTGAATACCTTCTTCCCCATCTCAGTTGTCTTCCGTGTTACTCATGTACTCATCCACTCATTCAACAAACATATTTCAAGTGCTTAGAATGTTCCCAGCAATTACCTTTTTCACATCTCTAATAGATTTATATGAAATTCACCATATCAACACAATTTATTTATTCAACAGTTTTTTTAAAGGGCTGAAATTTTCATCAGTCCTTGACCCTGACCCACACCAGTGTTTGCCCATGATTTATAATTTATTTCACAAAAGGATGGCTTGACAAACAGAGAGTACTTTTGTACCCCTTCTTCTGAGTTTCTTCGTCCAGAGAGGGTACCTCTTTCTCACTCACACCTTGAGCTAAGGAAAATTTGCTGACCTACTAAGGTTTATCAACCCATAGAGATAGCATTTAAGAAAGTGGGCCAGACAGACAAGTCATTATTATAAAATATGACAGGTGCCATCAGAGAGGTATGTCTAGCATGTTGTTAGAGCCCACAAAAGAGAGGAACTTATGATGATTCTTATGAAGTGATTTTGTTCTTGTGGGTTTTTTTTTCATAGAAGAGGAGCATCTAAATTATTTTGAAGCTGTCTTGATTCCCTTAAGCCCTCAAACATGCTGTTGACCTTTATTCTTAGAGACTCCGCCAACTCCTTCACAGCAGTGAATTTTCCCCTTCCCAATGACCCTCGGCATCCCCATCACACTTTACTCTTTCTCCACTTCTGCTGTTCATGCCACACCTTCCCACATTCTCCACAACCATGCCCCTTTAGTTTTCTGTCCTTGCTCTCACGCATTGCATCATCCAAGCTCCTTGAACCAATAAAGGTATTCATACTTCCCGTGTCAGGTACATGCGTACATCCCTACTGATTTCCCAGGAAATTACTACTGTATTTCTCTCCTTTCCTTCACTGCTGAACTTCTTCTGGTATAACCTTCTTTCTTATTTTTCTCATTCTCTCATCAATCCCTAACAATAACCTCCAGTGCTTACATATTATATATTAACTCATTTAACCCTTAAAATAACAATATTGCCCAGGACGCCTGGGTGGCTCAGTTGGTTAAGCGGCTGCCTTCGGCTCAGGTCATGATCCCAGCGTCCTGGGATCGAGTCCCCCATCGGGCTCCTTGCTCAGCAGGGAGACTGCTTCTCCCTCTGCCTCTGCTGCCACTCTGTCTGCCTGTGCTCGCTCCTGCGCTCTCTCTCTATCTGACAAATTAAAAAAAAAAAAAAAAAAAAAA